>JASAND010030448.1:0-26679 GCA_030248195.1 Trissonchulus latispiculum | reverse complement strand
ACAGTGCATCAAAGTATTCTAACGGTTGTTGCATTACGCAATATTAATTTCATGTTGCATCTTATTTATGGCGAATGATTTGTTACAGTAATACCGTTTCTACGTTAGACATATTGAATCAACCAATCGTTATAGAAAAGCTAATTATTTCAAGTGCTTGCGAAAGACCCCAAACAAGCTAAACCCAATAAAATAGATTGCTGGCAAATCCCTAAATACAATTTAATTGTTAGCTTTACTGGAAATTATGTTGTTTGGAGAACAGAAAATAATATTAATCTTAACGCACTATTTAGTTCGCCCACAGTATGCTAATATTACAACCTAATATGCTTATTCAACCTTAAACGTCATACACCATTTTCCTCTCATCACTAATCAAACGCTATAGATCATCGTATTATGATAAATCCGTTTATAGGTTGCTCGCAGCTATTTAAAACCATTTATACTTGATTTTACAGCTGACTAGATTTTGTTGTCAATCACGGAGGTTTGTCGACTTGAAGTTGAAGATACGGTAATATTGGCCCGTTAAATGTTCTGTCTAAGTTAGCTGTAGCACATTGGACCTGTTTCATGAAAACTTTAAATTATTTATTTACTGACGAAATTTATTAACCGTTTAAAGTTTAGTTAGTATAAAATAGTACATACATAGGTAATGAGAACTGATGCTTGTAATGCTTATCCCAGAGTTGGTATTGTTTCTGGTTAAACTTTAACACGTATTTTATGACTTACATATTGAATTTTAATTATTTAAGAAAGCTTTTCTTAATGAAAAATGTATCAAAATAATAACATGTGGGTTCACGTTCAACTAGCTGAAAATTCCAAAATAATTTTGAATTTAAAATAAGAATCTGTTCATAATCTTCGAATATGGATCATAGGAACTTACTTATCTTGTTCAAACTAATTATGTGTGCCCTTTGTCAATTTAATTCAAAGTGTAAAAATTAGAAAATTAAAAAAATTAATTTTGAAGTCGCGGCTTTAAAAATAGTCGGGGTAACACAATTAAACTATTAATGAAAATACTTTGAGTTAAGAAATTTCAAAATAGTTGTTAGGACTGAAATCGCTTATTACTATTACTTTAATAGCACTAGCTAATTACCAGCTCAAACCACCAAAATCATAGCTGAAAAACCATTTAAAATTTTGAAAACTTCAAAAATCAAAATGTAAACTGTACTTTGTTTTAACGCTTCTCAGTTGTAGAAGTTGTTTTACTATTTCAGGTTGTTTTACCAGTTAAAGATTTTTATTTTCATCAAGTTCGTTATTAAAGTTTAACGGTTTAATAACCAATATATATACATATGTTCTAAATAAATGAATGTGTAACAAAAGCCGATTGTCATAAAAACCAAAAAATGCTTTTTTCAAATTCGAAAGGTTCCTTTTAATTTTAACTGGATTTTAATTTGAACGTCCTCTCAGTAAGCGACTGTAACAAATCAATTTTTCACCCCGAATCCCAGATATCATTCCTTGTTTGTAGCAATCGATATGCTAAGACTTTCAGTTTTAGTTGAATTGACAAGCTTGCAGTTATGCTTGCTTCAAGAAATTTCAGTCAATTTGGTATTTTCTGTCCATTTATATTAATTTCAGATAAGTTCCAGAAATGGCTCGGGAAATCCAAGCCCATTTCGGGCCGAGCAAAAAAGCAATCGTCGGGCTTTGGAAAATTCGACGGCTCCTGATCTAGGATCGAAGATAACAACAATAATTATAGCACTAATCTAGTTCTAGACTACTCTTATCGTTTAAAAGTGTCCTTGCTTGCTCTTTCTCATGACGAGTTGCATTTCTTTTTTCAGTTAGATGGTAAATTAATAGGAGTCGTTTGTTTCAGCACTATACAATGCTTGTGAAAAATTTCCTGGAGTTTCTCTCTGCCAGAACAGTGATTCCATCGTTGCAACTGGTGTTGCTAAGCAAGAACTACTTTATTGGGATATTTTGGTTTGCTGTGTCTTCCGCTTTCACAAGTTTTGTTCTTATGTAAGTTGGAGGAGTAAACAAAGATTATTGGAACCAAGAAGTGATAACCAGAATCATAACGCTTGATTCAATCCCAATGAATTTACCACGCATAGGATTTTCACCGTTAGCCAGGTATGCGGAAAACTCATCAGGATTAGATGTAAAAAGCTAATTTAGGTAGATTACTTTTCTGGCGAATTTCTGACGAATTTTTACAATCAGAATCTTGGAAAATCAGTCGTTTTTGGACTATGAAAAACAGGACCTACGAGTACTCTTTTTTTGCTTGTCCTGAACGATTGGCAAAAGTACAGAAACCCAGCTGCACTCTACGCATAAAGCATGTTTTACGAATGTATTTGCAAATTTCTATCATCCATAATACGTTCATAAAACTTTCCACAAGAACAGCAAAATCTTGCTAAAAATAGCCATTTTTCATGATTTTCACATTCTTTTACTAATTTCTCACCCATTATGTGGTATAACACCACCAAACTTGGCAGATTAATAAATTCATGTCTCCCACATAAAGTGACCAAAACTAAATCTTCGATGTTGAAAACGTCTGCTGTGGCAGCACCTTTGATCTTTATAGGTCAAAAAATGCCAATTTTTGATTTTTTACAAATATGGCCAAATTGAGTCAATCATTAGCTAATTGAACAAGGAACACCTAGAACTATATGTCTAAAATGCTGTCTGTACAAGTTAAAGTTTGTTAAAGTTATACAGGGCAGTATTCCAAAGTTAGGCCAGCGCATCACGAAAACATTGATTATGAACGCCTGGATAGCTAGCCTTGAGCCGTTTCTGCACTAAAATATTACCTTGGTGAAGGCTTTAATTTGGTATATCGTTCAACCCTGTTATCGATCGCGTTCGGTCTCCACCTGACCCCGAAGGGCTTGAAGGATCTTTCAAATTTGAACCTAAATAAATCTGTCACAGTTTGATTTCGAGCTCTAATATTTGTCTTGTTTTGAGAACATTATGGGGGCATATAATGTGTGTATAGGAGCGAGATCTATCGATTTTGACCAAAGTGCCCCCTTTAAACGTAGAAGGAAGGAAGTGCATAATTTGGATATATAAATGACAGGTTTGGTCTCAAACTTTCACACATCAATAGTAGGTCTTAGAAAACTGACTGCTAAAACTTATAGCCAAACCGACCAGAGTGGGTTTTTTCAGCTGCTTGGTGTTTGATGGGGTGGTGGTCAGTGTTGGTCGTTAACACACATTTTCGTATCATTGCTCTCAACCCGAGCTTGGGAAACGGCTTATTTTTCTACCATATTAAGCTTCCCAGTGGGGCTAACATTTGCTGCAAAAAGAAGCCAAAAACGGTTTGGGCTGTTGAAATCAAATTGGCACCAGAAGAGGCATCGGCATCTTTGGGAATCGAAAAAATTTTCTATATTTTACGTCCACAGCTCGATAGGATCAGAATAACCGTATACCTTTCTATCAGGCGTAATGAACACTGTGAAAAATCAGTGAAAAATTAAAGTTGTTCGAACCGGCTCACTGACAATATATAAAACGGCACAAGAGCTTGTGTGTGCTTAGTCTTTGCGACATTTGAAGGTCAAAACAAATGTTGTCCGCGAAAACTAGCTATGTGTTGTAATCCATTTAATCACAAATTGGAATTGTACTCAATTTTGACTAGACAAGTTACAAGATGGAACAGTTATACCAGTAAGGTCAGGCAATTTTGCATCTACTAAATAAGCAATGAGCCCGTCCTTTTATTAAATTAGGCCAAAGCACTTCGTACATTAAGCACTTAGTTGTTTTTTGCAGTATACTTGCATAATTTATCTTTAGGTTCAATAATTCCAAGCTTAAGAGCTATCTGGGAAATACTTCGTTTGATGAGGAACTTTTGGATATTGCATTGGGAATACTATTCCCAGGAAGTCCCATCTTTGGGTATCATCAAATGGAAAAAGTTGTGGCACCAGCTCTTATGGACGTATACTTATTAAGTGTTGAACTAGACAGAGTCTTGACATCCCGCGGACATACGCTTTCAGAAATGATGAAGAATGTCATGTACACTTGTGAAGATCTTGTGGATGATTGCAAAATTGATGGGAAGAAGTATGACTGCTGCGATAATAGCAGTATTTATATGTACCCAGTGGGCCCGCTTAATGTGCTCCCATCACTCAGACAGCAAGTCATTGGACTCAATTCAGGTGAAGCTGGAGATAAAAACATGCTCCTTTGCGATTAGTGGGGTACTGTATACACAGACATAAATTTACTTAAACATGGCGTCCTTTTAAAAGGTTGGAAAACCGTATTTGAAGGAAGTAAAAACAAGACAAAGCCGTTCTGGCATGTGGCTAAGCTTACTCAGTGTTCCGATGATTGAAGTACTGAAGTTTTGAACAATTTTCTGAATTAACACCGACATGGAAAAATCCGAGGACTCAAGGAGCTAGGACCAGGTTTCGCAATTGAGTTAGCAAAATCCCTATCCCAGTCAGTACAAAACTCTCCATCCTCTTCTCTGGTGGCTTCCTCAACGCCTACTCCCTCAGTGCTCAAGTGTTGGTCCCAAGTTCACTCTTATTGTTCAGGTGCAATATTCCTTCAGTACTTGTAGCTACATCAAACTTATTTTAGGGTACAAACTTTCTCCCACTCACGAAACATTTTATTGTTTTTAATTCCAGGCCAGATAATCCCAAATAAATTTTGTCTAATAGAAGTTGTTTGAAATTCCATGGTCAAAAGAGAAACAGTATACCTTAAACTTACTGTATCCTGTCAATAAACTAAGTTTTACACAACTGCTTCTACTCTGACTTAAGGAAGACTTTAACTGCGTTGACTGCCTTCAAAGTGAGTAACAATTAGTTACAACTTTGAGACTGCGGCTCATTTCCCATTTTCCATTTCCCTTAACAATATATCTTTTACAGTTACAAAAAACAAAAATGCTCCTACCTGCCATGTAAAATACATATGAGTCCCCAGAAGACAGGTTGTGCATTAGCAGAAGACAAGATCCAGCCTGTAAAATACATATGAGTAGAGTGGGTTTGTAAAAGAATGAAGACAAGCTGCAACGGCGGACCATATGAGCCTGCCCTATAACGAGGCTCATATTGGCGCTGTAATGATGATAATGATAAGTGCAATTATGATGACCTGTATTTAAGCATTATGCAACCTATTATAGTAAGCAGCTTGAATAACAGCCACGTATATGGTAGTTGTCGAAAATGTTAGTGCAGTGCCGATTAAACTTTAGACATTAACATTTAGTATAACGGCTACTCGAAAAAGGTTAATTCCTATTATATATTGTATCTTTATAATTAATCCAAACAAAACAGTCAGGATTATATACTACACACGGCATGTGCATGTCGTAGGCACTGTTGCAACCCTTGGGTAGGTTTGTAGAAACTACGTTGTTGTTGTACGTACGTAGTATGCTGTAGACAAATCGAAAGGTAAACACTCAGGTATGGTTTCACATTATGTAAGCTAATATGGACCTCGTTATAGGGTAGGCTCTTATGGTTCGCTGCTGCAGCTTATCTTCTTTCTTTTACAACTCCACTCCACTCATATTATGCATTTTACAGGCTGTGTGTTGTCTTCTGCTATTGTACAACCAGCCTTCTGGGGACTCATATGTACATATTTTACATGCGACGAAGGAGCATTTTTGCTTTCTTGTAACTATAAATACAACTATATTGTTAAGCAGCTAAATTAAGTTTAGGATTTCAATCAGTCTTAATCACTCACAGCCGGCAACTAAATGGGAAATGAGCAGCAGTTTCAAAGTTGTAGCTAATTGTTACACACTTTGAAGGCAGTCAACGCAGTTAGTCTTCTTTAAGTCAGAGTGGAAGTAGTTGTATAAAACTTAGTTTATTGACAGGATACAGCAAGTTTAAGGTATGATGTTTCCTTTTTAACGATGGTTTTCAGACATCTTCTATTAGACAAATTGCCAAAATGTTTCGGGAGTGGGAGAAAAGTAGTATCCTACTGCGGCCCCTATGATACAATCATCGGTTATGTGTTGGACATCATTAAGTCATATTATTAATTCTTTAATACAGCGCCTTCTTAGATATGACAGAGTCTGAGGCATGAATAACTCGCTAAACCGCCAAAGCGGGTCAAAGCCAAAGATGTCGCCCCTTCGACCAACATGCCAAACGGAAACGTATCATGGACTTAAAGCGTATACTTTCTAGATTCTTCGATTTTTGCAGTACTTTTATTTTCTGTCCTATATTTTGCCACACTGTATTATTTTCTTCATTTCCTCCCTCTGAAAAAGTTTTCTCTATTACCCACATGGTTTTTAAAGTTCTAATGTGTTTAGTTTCTTCTATTACAATTAAAATTTACTTTTTGATTTCAGGTCGCCAAAAGTTTTACAAAAACTCTGCAAGATGAATGTAAAATATCTTAGGACACATTGCCACTACCTTTGTGTAGAATGTGCCCGTCACCCCAAGCACTAATCAGAACTCCCAGAATATGCATATTATATGTATCTACAGTACTCGTGATAAATAAACCCACTGAACACCTTAAAAACGTTTTTGCAAATGGCATTTTTTCTCAAAACAGCAAAACCTAACATTGGGTACTCTAAACTATAAATCTCTTGAGGGCTTGATTTTCAGCTGGACTAGTTTTCAGCTCCCGGGCATCAAAAATTGGTGGGCCGAATTGGCGAGACCTAATGTTACCTAATGAACTTATGTTACCTTTCAGGGCTTACGGTTAGATTGGTACTGCCTCCACGAAAGCTAAACAATTTCCTGTTACAGCAAAATGATGGACTGGGATTATCACTATTTCACGCCACAGAAGACCTTCAGATAATTCCTGAGATAATACATATTCCCGTGCACACGACCGGTAGCTTGGCATTGGAGTATTATCAGCATTATCGCATCAATACCAAGTCAAACCGTTGCGACAGTCACAGTATATCCTATCAAAACTGCATTGCTGGTTGTGTTTTGGATAATCTACGCGAATACGCAGTGGTAATGACTCCCGAATGCAACAACTGTCAACCATCTGCTTCAATTAGTGTGGCACATTATGGAAATCTGCCTGAATGCTCTGTGTATCTAAACGGAGCCTGCACTGCTCTACCCGGCTTTGGTATGAAAAGCACCAAAATGAAGCCGCAAGATGGATGTCATTGGAAATGTTTCCCGTCTTGCATTGAGCATGGCTACAAGAAAACAGTGTCCTATTCCAGGTAACGATGCACCTTAGACACCAAACGATAATTGTGTTTATGGTTACGCTCAAGATTTCAACAGTTATCTCCCTTCTTACGTTTACAAATAACAAAGTCAGTTTAACGCGATGCCTGATATGTTGAAGGATTTATGTATGCAAATAATCGGCACCTTAAACTATGGCAGCTTTATGTGCACGATTACATTGCACTCATAACCCTAAATTGTGTTGTAATTTAGATTGAAAGCTGAGAATACCACAGCAAAGCCACATGTGGTTCTTCATATGTATTACAGTCGAAGAACTAAGGAAGTTTTGAAAGAAGCAATCAAAACTGACCTGTTTGGCTTAATTTCCCATATTGGCGGAAGTGTCGGTGTCTGGGTAAATTTAAGACATATGTGACTAGTGTAATAGTGAGCATCTTGCAGTATCATAGGTTTAGCAATCGCACTAAACTTACCAGATTACGATTTAAACAGTTTTCAAAGTCTCAAGTTGATGGTCCTATCAACACGATGGAAACGGAACACGATGTTGCAGAATTAATGAATCATGCAGGTCAGATTGAACCAATTACTCATTGAAACACCACCAAAGCTGCCAAGCAAAGCAAGGCTGAGGCACAATTACGTAGCACCACATGGACACAAAATATTATAAAATTTGTGCAAAATTCGTTAAGCAGATCATTGCACATATACTAGAAATGTTGTTGTTTTTTATTCCCGTTGAACTGCAATTCAACGCATGAATTTCAAATAAAGCTTTAGGATTACGATTACGATTTATTATACCAGCCAACAAACCAACAGGAAAAAAACAAATCTATATTAACTGGCATTTGACAATTATCAAAGTTAAAGCATAAACAATTAACTATATATTAAATGGGCCGGTAGGGTTCGGGTTGGGCTGAAGGTCGACTGCTGTTACCCGACCCCCAAGGCAAGCCTGAAACTTTATATTTGCGATACGGTTTTTAAACACATGTAGGGATATAGATTGTACAACATCATCAGTCAAACTATTCCAGTATTTAATGACTCTTTGTGAGAAGAAATGCTTTCTTAGCGACTTTGACTCATAGAGAGTTTCAACGAGTTGCTTCTCGTCGAAGAAGTTACATTTACAGTGAAAAAATCTTCAAAATTTAAGTCAACTAAGCCATGTACCATAATAAACCATCACAAGATCACGACGCAACCTTCTTACTTCTAGTGTTTCTAAATTTAGTCGTTCTAAGCGCTCTGAATAAGTTAAATTTTTAAAAACAAACAAACGTTTGGTAAATCTTCTTTGAACTTTTTCAATTATTTGAATAATTATGAAAGCTTTAACTATGAATTTCAATAGCTTTCAATTATGAATTTCAATAGCTTTCAATTATGAAAGCTTTAACATAAACCGGGACACTTTTGGCTCTAAACAATAACAATATATAATTTGGCAATAACGTAACTATTGTTTTCAGAACTAATGTGTAGTTGGTATAAGATTTCAGAGCGCGTACACAAGATAACTATGGTTTTCTGGTTCACAATGCATGTTTTGCAATTAGGATCTTATAGATGTAGAATAAAAATTTAAATTATCGGAATTTAGAAATGGAAATAATTTTCTTTTCTTGACACAATGTCTTGGAAATTAGATTTAAATTTATTCTGAAAACTGCAAACAAATTGTTTCCAAAACAAATTGCTTAATTTTAGCGCAATAATTACATTTTCGCACTACTACATCATAATATGCACGTAGCTTGCTACGTGCTATAAAACATAATCAGAATCACCACTTAGTTTTTGAAATAATTGTGACTCCGTAAGACTGCCGTGTTCTCAGTAAGACCATTTGGTGCTTTAATGAGACTTTTGAGTCTCAGCGTGACTTGAGCTAGGGCGAGATTTCTTGTGTCTGAATGAGACTCGTAGTGCCTTAGTGAGACTTTATCCTGGGGAAGACTACACCTGAAAAATAAGACGTAGTTACTGTGATGCCAAGACTATAGAATATGTACCTTGTGCTAATTAGCGGACAATCAATAGGTACACGTTTGCGGAAGAGTCAGCCGTTAGCATAAAGGGCATGTTCTTGGAGCCGATGGCAAGGACCCGTCTTCCAACAGAATCTTGCCATTATGTGCTGTCCATATTATGTACTCTTGATAATACCCAGGGATCCATGCTATCTCTGTTAATTGATCCCTATTAGCTATGCACAAATGGGGTATAAGTTTTCAAAGCGTCAAGTTGCGATAAGGTAGCAGTTGAACTCACTTCTACAGCAGAGACCTGTTTGTAATTGGGAAGGAACCCCAGCTATTTGAACAGGTATAGAGAATGCAACAAATATCCTGTGAAGACTTGTACCTGAATCTGCTTGAAATTGATACTTTGCTTGCTTAGAGATCTCACGTGATACTTGACAACCGACTCGTTTTGATCTTTTCTATCTAAAGAAGAAGGGGCAATGTTTAGCTACATTTTTGACACATAAAATGATTTCATTATTCTAGCCGTGATAACTTCGTTCAAATGAGATGGCTCCAAAAGAAATGTAAGGAAAGAATGCAAGAAATGTAAATAAATGTAACCATGCAAAGTAGACAGAAGCATTCCAAGCTTTCAAATTCCAGTCAGGTTTTGTTGCGTAGTATATATCTCTACGCTTGAACAGAAAAGCTTTAACCTGTAAACTCAAAGTGTAAAGCGGTAGCACATTCCTGGTAGCAAGCGCCTCAAGCTCCACTGTATTCACTGTCCCAAAAGAACTCCCCTATTTATACTACTGAAATTGCTGGAATATTGCAAATCAATGAAACAGTTTTGAACTGGGGGAGTGAAGGTGATTACCGGTAAATGAAACCTGTGTTAGTTAACAAGGGTCAAAATTTTAGAATGAGCCATTTGGTTTTCTCCAAATAGTGAAAATGTATTTTGACTTTGATTCAGTCCTTACTAACTTTAACTATTTCTATCGTGTGTTTTAGCTGGGAATGTCAGTAATGAGCGTTGGTCACGCATGTGCCCTTATGCTTGAATTTGCGCTGACAAACATCAGCTTTGCAAGAATTTTAAACAAAGTTTTCAGATCAAGATCACACCCAGCATAGGTTTTACCATAAGGATAGCTCTGCTGTTTATTCCTTCCGACTGACACAAAGTGACGCTATTCACTTCATTATGTAGGTGAACATATTGTGTATTCGTAATATTTATACCATTAGCATATTGCTATTTTTATGTAACCAGAGAACTTTAGGGCACATTGTTTGCAATAAAATTTATGGCCTGTGCCATGAAGCTCTAAGTTTTTTCGGTTTGTCAGTGTGTGCTTACCTTTTCTTTGGAAAACCGTGGCGAATGTATAGTTTAATAAAATGGTGTTTGGCGAATATTCATGCTTAGGTTATTCATAAAAACACTAAGGAAAAATCCTACGATCACTATCAAGAGGTATTGGAAAACTAATGGAAAACGCCTGCAGAGCAGCGCAGTCCTCTTTCTGTCCATAGCACGGTTAGAGGTTTTGATAAAACCTTCTTTGGCATTGTTGAAACGCAGATAGAGCCGAGCTGGCTTGACTGTCCTTAATTAGACAATCAAAGAGGAGCTCAAGGTTCTCCCTGGGTAAGAGCGCTCACCGCGCTTTCTGGCTCTCTCCTGTTTCGGACTAAGGCTTTCGCTGTAGTTACTGCAGGGCAGGCGTTTTTTGTTAGTTTTCCATGATTAATAACTTGTATTAATGGATCCCCCTGTCAGCCCATGTTTACCTCAGGTGACTTGTATGCTGATGATTTGAGTTTTCAAGTTTGACTTATTTGGATGAAATTAATAAGCTCAGCAATATGTTATACTAGCAGTTTGTTACATAATCTGATACCCCTTTCCAATAGACGGTACCCTTTAATTGTTGTCAGATTGCGTTTGTTCTAATGAAATTGGACTTTCAGTTTTAGTCAGAGGTCTAGCTCGAAAGCAGACCAAAACCAATAAGCGGAAAACAAAAAGGCTTCCCGATTAGTTTTGGACATAACATATTTTATAAAAGTCATGCCTCCAGTTTGTATAAACGTTTGCTGAGAAAATCATAGGGTTTTGGAAAACAAACTACATCATTTAAAAAACTTACACAAACTAAGGAATATTAATTGGAAATATGCAATTTTGCCTCAGATTATAAATTCAAACTCCGTAGAGCTTCTGTACAGAAAACCTGGGGCTGTCTGCGAAAATATACCGATGGTAACATCGTGTGTGGCTCTTGGTCCTGTTTCGGTACATTTGAAATCTAAACAGGCGCTTTCGTGGAAACCCAAACATCGTGATAATTGTTGGGACAATTTCCCATCTCAGCGCGCAGATTTTTTGGACGTCGAATAGTGGTGATAATCTTTGGGGCACGTTCACTCCTCTTTGGCACTTTCCTTGGAAACCAAACGTCGGCGAGAGTAAAAACCAAAAAAGACCCCAACGAATTCTACGGAGATTCTCACCCAAAGCTGCTGTTTCATAAACCGAAATCGACAGAAAAATAGCTTGACAGGTTCATATCCAAAGGTGCGGTTTCCATAAACCGAAATCGACAGAAAAATAGCTTGACAGATTCATATCCAAACGCGAAGTTTCTAGGATGCAAGGAACCACTGACAATTTATTGATAATTTTCCTCTGATTTCTTGCCTACTATCAGGATCAGTATTTTTTAACAGACGCAATATGCGGTAGCCAACCCACCAACCAAAGTAATAGCCCAAACCAAGAAAAATATCTTTCTTCATTAGTTAGAACTTTATTCCTGACAAAATTGTGTGACACCTTTAGGGGTTTGTTGAGAAATCTATGTTCAAAACAAAATTGCAGCTCTGCTAAATGATTTTTCGACGATATCAATACCTTGAAACAATTAAGTCCAACTGATGGACTTTTCGACTGTATCTTGTATCGATAAATAAACAATTTGTCGTTAGCATGATGAAGGAAGTTTAAATAAACTGATTTCTTTGAAAAGACCTTTAGATCCCAAAAATGTTTCGGCTTATACTGCGTATAACCATTAAAAATAGCTCAATGGTTGTGAACGCATCATGTTCATTAGTGCCCTCTTTCCAGTCATAACAACAAATCCGGTCTCTGACTACCTACTGAGAAATACCTACTGGCTAAAGTCAAAAATGCGTCTATCAAAATATTCCGACTCCCGACAAATGACAGGAATCAGGATCCTTCCGTACCGGAAAACACGACAGAAGTTATCTTCGGAACTGAAAACAGCGGAATCACAAAAGAAAAAAATCCCACCACAGTTGGCAGTTTCCTGGGCAACTGTCCAAAAACAAAGCAAAATTCCATTACGAACGGCTGCTCTCCTAATGGGATTTGGCTATGAATTTACTCAAGCTGCTAAATTACAAACGCACGGGCAGCTTTTCACAAATTCTTGCTACATGGAAACATCAATGAAGAAATCCCAACACGATTGAAATGTTTCCTTAGCAGCTTTTCAGGGTGCTGTACAAGTTGCTAAAAGCCTTGGAATTCAGTCATTTGTCTAGAGTCAGAATGTTTTGATACATGCAAGATTTTATATTTTCACCTAAACATCTGGGTATGATGCCAGAATGTTAAAAAGCAACAAAATAATATAAAAGCTTATTACAGAATTTTAATATTTTTAATACTGAATTGAAGCATGTATTGCAACGTACAACTTACATAAAAGTTACACTATATTTTAGCTAATAAACACCAGTGAAAAAACCTGGAAATATTTCTGCGCAAAGTATTTTAGAAGAATAATTTACATTCAATTTTTCTTGAAGAATCGCTAATTTCCTCATCCAAATTCCTGTTATATGCTCTATCCGTCCGATACTGTTGTAGTGCGAAAAGTTATGTTCAAATTGTTGAAACCGTAGAAAGTTTAAATATATTTATTAAACAATATCCATTATTTCACATGTGACAAAGCGTAAAATAGCATTCTATCTTCTTGTCCTTTCCCCGTGTATAAGGCACGGGTTAAATAAGACAGCTGCCCATTCAACGGTCCACGAGGTTGGAAGGACATCAAATAATTGTTTCAGTCCAAAAAATGAACATTATTCTGAGACCGGTTTTGGCCCTCTGGGTCCCTGCTTCTGAGAGTTCTCTTGCTACGATGTCTTGTAGGATTGGAAGTTAGGTGAAACCATGGTCGCATTCTGAAGTTGGTTGGCTTGGGGACGATTGAGGACGTGGCAGGTTTTCGGGGAACTAGAGAGAGTGCTTGAGGAACATGTTGGGATGGCAGGGACAGCTTAAGCTGGCTAATCCATAGTACAATGGATGCCAGTGTCATATGCCGTTGACTTGTGGAATTTGTCAGCTGTTTGCAGGGACTGGAAAACTTGTGACTTGTGGCTTGAGGTCTGATAAACTAAAACTGGAAAATCAGCTTGTGAGCAACTGGTCACAAACAGGGACTTTGCTTGTCGCTTGTGACCTGTGACTAGTCGTTGATGAAACCAAAATTGCTTGTGGCTGGTGTACTTCGGAACATGTGACTAATGATGATATAGGCCCCATTGTTACCTGACTACTATATCTCTTTTCTACCTTTTTTGTCTTCATGTCTCTCGTACAGTCATTCCATATTGTTTTTATGAGTATTTGAGTTGTTGGAAGTTTTGTCGTGCCGATAATTGTTTTCCGAAAAGTAAAGTCGTAGGTGGTTCTTATTGTTCTGTCAGGTCGATTTGAGTTTAGCTTTAAGTTTTAGTTTTAGTTTAGCGTTTAGTTTAGTTTTAATTTAGCCAACATCTTTGGAAACTCTTTTCTCTCTCTCTCTCGCTATTATTTTGCTCGCAATCTTAGGGCCTTGGTACTCACACACCGAACACGGGCTTGCAATCGTTTATTCGGACGAAATACGATCTTTATTGGATATCTAACAGTATATCCTCGCATAAAGTGGCGACCGTAACCTTTCGGTAGATGCCAAATCCCTTCGAATTTCGACCAAAAAGTCTAGAGTACGAGAGACGTGAAAAGAAATGAGCTCAACAGTGGGGACTATTATCTTATTTTGTCGCTCCTGTAGAATTAGATGGAGGCGCTCCTATGGCTTCGAAACAGAGGGTAGCTAAATCGAGGGGGGGGCGCGGTCGGGGGGTTTCATCCCCCACTGTCAGTCCTGGGGTATCTCTTCCTGATATTGGGAGGGGTATCCCCAGACATCGGGAGGGTTACGTCCATGACATTGCCTCAACTCTTTGGGGGGGTCAAAGCTCTAAAGCGAAACCAGTCACGGATAAAGGGTCAGGGGATAAGGGGGTCCTCCTACCCGAATACCCCTCCCCCCAGAATCTACGCCGGGCCCAATCGCAGATGGAGACGTCTGTTTCCACATCTTCTGACCCTCAATATGGCACCCACCTTAAGAAACCTTTTGGGGGACCAGTGACCCGCTCACAAACGGGGGCTTACCGTCCCCAAATCTCGCTGTCTGCGGGACTCCAATCCCAAGTGTCACAGTGGTGGGGTCCGCAAATTTTCAGCAGGCTAATCCACCCGAAATTCAAAGTACGGACGCAGAAACTATGGTGAAATCTCTATCGGGGGCCCGGACTTGCTGCAACCCCCGTAATCTGCTCAGGAAGATCGACCCGTTACTCCTGAACCCCCAAGTGGATGTTTTTGATGATTCAATCGAGATTGAAGAGCCAGATTCGCAAATGGACCAATTGCTGGCAACAATGCAAGCATATTTAGATCGCCGATTGGAAAATGTTGGTCTCTCTTCACTCCCAGTTTCGGCATTTTTGGGGGGAGGAAAGCTCGGGGGAGCCCATAAGATCGGGGGAAGAAAATCCCGAACTTCCTTCGAACAAAAATTTAGAAAACGATTTGATTCAATTGCATAACCGACAACCTCCTGGGACTTTCGGGGGTTCTGCAGATTGATTGAGGTTCTGCAAACCGAAACTCTGCTAATAATACGGGGGGTGTGCAGTCACCATCTGTTGGTCATGGTGTGGGAGGGGCTTCTGCCCCACCCCCTCCACTCAACCTGCGCCGTTTACTTCTGGATATCCTTCGGGGTATGTTTAGCACCCACCGTCTGTCCCGTACCCGCAACGTACGTACCAACGTGTTTCTTTACCAGCCCAACAGCAGACCACGCTTAATGCGCAAAGTTCTCCTCAAGTTTTGCCTCTTGTTCAGACTGTTACTCAACATCAGACCCCTTCCCAGCAGCAATATACGTACACCCCTCAAAATTTGCAAACTGTGCCGACTCAGTTGAATTCAGTCTTGAAAACACTCTTTAAAAACTCAGTTTCCGAAACCTCAAATGTCCTATCGACAAAACTATACGACTTTCCTGAATCGTTTTCAACGTCCTGGAGAACATGTACGTAAATACATTTCAGAATTACAGGCGTTGGCTTTAGATATTTGGAAGGAGGCACTGTGTTCAACAGGTTTTCCCCGGGGGCTAGTGATAAATACGCGGCGTCACTTGTCCCCTCGGGGGCCCATGGGGAACCCCCATGGAGGAAATTTTGCGCGTGATTGACAAACTTGATGCCCGCATACCTGCACCTTGGGATGCCCTTTCCTATGACCCTCCAATTTACCATGCAGCGTCAGCAGAGAAAGCAGGGACGGGTGGGGATCTACTAAATTTTTGCGACCAACTTCGGGAAGAACTTCAAGAATTGCGTTCTCTGCAGATTGGAAGGTTCGACCTTTTCCGGGAGAGCGGGTTGCGGGTGTTACACAGTATGTACCCATTTACCCCCAGTTTTGTGTGCAACCGCAAGCGCCGCCACCTTTAGCTGTACAGGCACCACCCCCCTTGACCTCGCCGGGGTATTCACAATGGGAGATGACAACACCACAGGGTGCCGTACAACCAGAGCCTTCTTTTGTGGCTAAACCAAATTTCCCACAATCTTTGATTCCATCGAAGCCTCCAAAAGTGCGGGGGGTGGCAGCCCAACGAATAGCGCCTTCATCTTCACAGCATCTTGTACGGTCTTTTAAAGAGAAACCTCCTAGTCCTCGGAGGGGCGCGCCTCACCCAGGGGAAGGGTCCCTGCGAACCCCAACCAGGCATCATGTGGGGTACATTGAATCTGGCCCTCCTATTTCTGAATTTCCTATTTGTGATGTGAACTCTTCTGAAGATTCAACATCAGATCGTAGCGGTGAGCTTTTTTCTATGACTCTGAAAAAGTCTCTTATGCTGTCTGCCATCCAGTTACATGTGTACAATTCGATGCGAAAAAATGCAAGTACTTGCCGGCAACAAATTTCTGAACTGCGTACGTTTTACGCGGATACATGGCCAGATAAATCTGTCCGTAAAAATATTTCAACTACCGAGCCAGTGATGCCTGGTTTGGGATATGAGGGTTACTTTCTCGCCCTGGGGGGCTTTGAACATTCTACCCTGCTTTCTCTGGACGCTGATCCCCCTCGATCAACTATGACTTTTGCAGAGCAGACCCGCACAGCGTCAGCAACAGGGTGCGGTGGGTGACACTACCTCTGTTGCTGGGACTTGTGGGGGCACGTCTGGGTGTGCGGCCGATCCACCACCCAGATCTGTCCCGGGGGGGCGTGGGGGCTCTAGAAAAACTAGTACTTTATTTCTCGGGTACTCCCATCTGCATTTTTCTGTGTTTGCTGACACTTGTCTTGACAATAACGTCTTTTTCTCTTGCTTTTTGGCCGACAGGGGATCCACCTCAAAAAGAGGGAGTACTCCCGAGTGTACCCCAAAAAGAGGGGGTAATGGTGGGTTTACCTCAAAAAGAAGGGGTAACCCTGGATTTTGCCCTAAAAAAGGGGGTTACCACCAAGGAGTACTCTAATTTCTGGAATTCTACCGGAAAGTATTCTTAATAATCTAGATGAATTTTTAGAAAGGGCTCCACCTGACCCCTCTGAACGCACTCAATATCCTCTGGAAATAGTTCGTGTGAACAGACACCAGCCGCTTTTTATTTATATATTACCCGATTAATGACTATACACTATTTTCCTGTATCTTGTACCCCTTAATTGTAGTACGTACGAATCATATATTACTGGTCTCAACAACATTTTTGTGTCACTTTACCAGCACCCACCAATACGCAATTATCATTTTATCACCTTTGTCAACTGTATATTGTTTTTATTTGTGGGTTTTTCTGGAAAGACCTGACCTTTCTGCCACCTTTCGGGATTTTCTGGTCAGTCTTGCTTTATATTTTAGGTTTCCCTCGTGACTTCCAGTCAGATTGCATGTGGATTATTTTCTTATTTATTAGACTTTTACGATTCTTTTTGGATCAAATTTCGTGGAACAATTGTACATTTTCCTTGAATACGTACAAACGCTAAGATGTACGAAACCTCTAATTTCTGAAATCTTTATTTCAAAAATTCCTTTTCCCCATCTTTTTGTCGATTTTATATAAAATTTCTAAATCAGTTTCATTTTATGTACGTTTGTTATTACACTACAACATTTGTCAGCAACGCTACTTCAAGTTTCATTCACTTTCTTGTATTTGCACTTGCATGTTTTCCTCTATGTTTGCACCTTTTTGTTTAGCTTTATTAGTCGCTGCCAACCTTGGGTGCTTTGGCTTCAGTGGTTCCTCAATCTTTTCATTGGTTCTTTGGATCTCTCTCCATTTCCGTTCGCTTCAGGTTGTCTCGTTTTTTGATGTAAAATTAAGATTTGAGTTTTGAATTGCATTGCATGACATGGTTTAAAAATTTTCTTTTAGTTTTGAGACTTTCATTTTGAGTATAAACTCATGGGACCACGGGTTTTTTCTTGAATTTCAACATTCTCTTACTATAAAATTTTAATTTCTGGGATAAACCAGTCAAGTAAATTTTACAATGCTGATTCTTGGGCACTTCAGCGGCCAGTCCTCACCTAGTCTACAAACAACTGTAAAAGTCGTGGTCTTGGCCTGTCGAACAAGTATTGTGATTGATAGTTCTGAACTGACAGAGGTAGGCCTGCTGTAGCATCAGTAGGGGAGTCAAGTTTACGGTCATCTGTACAGTAGCGCTCTTTCTGGGGTTTGACTTCTATAAGTTCGGGATTCATTACCCGGGATCTGTTATTTAAAAATCGGGGACTTTCCAGTAAAGGTCGGGGACGTCTGCCCCACTGTCCTGTACTTGTCTCGAACTATGGGAGTCTTCGCTTTCATGAATATCCTTCCAGGATCCTTTTTCTGTTAGTCTATTTTCAATCCCTTTTTTCAAAAATTTCATCGCGGTCTTGCGATAATTCTACAACCATGCTTGCAGCAATGTCTTCCCTCGGGTTTGGTTTCTACGAGCTCTGGGCTGGCCACCTGATTTCTGGACCTATTACCCAAAGTTCGGGGATTCACATAGTTCGGGTCTGAGCCACAAAGTTCAGGGTCCTCCCAAAAAGTTTGGGGTTCTCTCAGATAAGTTCTGAGTTCTCTCAGAAAAGTTCGGGGTCCTCCAACAAAAGTTCGGGGGTTCAGCCGGCATAGTTCTGGTATAGGTTTGCTCTACATATTAAAGAGAATGGCTGTACGGGACGGGGGTTCGATTCATTGTTGAAGCTTTTCAAGATAAATATTGGGGTTGTGGCGTTACTCATGCCATGTTGGCCAAGATGGGGCCGCAGGATTGTCATCTGTCTAAATCCGCTTACCCCAAAGGCCCCCACCAAAATTGGATGGGCAAACTTCATATGGTCTTGCGGTTCATCATAAAGCTCCCTGTTCCCTGTATAGCCTCAGGAGGAATCGGACATACTAGCTCGTCGGCGTCAACAAGATGCTGCAACACTCGAGGCATCTTACCCGTAGAGAGCTTTGTTGTGGCGTTGCTGTTGTTGTTATAGCCCCGCATATACAGGATCTCGTTTTATTTAAAATCGGTGGGGATTTGTTTTTATTCTTAGGTCCTTGAATAGAATCATTTAAAAGTCCTATCTAGTTTTTTCTTTTACGAGATGACCTTTGTGGTCTTAAATTTGATAAAATTCTTTGTTAAATTATACTTCTCGCGATTAGCTTCTAGATCTACACGTCCCGAACTTTTATTGATGTTTTTTACCCCGAATTCTGGCATCGTTTCTTACCTTTTAGTTTGGTCTTCTCATTCCTACATACTAGGGTTCTCGGTGGAATGGTTTGCTGTGTTGACCTAAGACTGGGACACAAAGCAACCCACCCCCACTGGTTCCCGAACTTTTATACGGGTTACAACTAAACAATCTAAATTTATCACATTTTATTTTCTCTGTCGGTGTTGGTACCTGGGGGTTGTTTCCTAAGACTGGGTCGCTCCCGGACACCCACACCGGCGGATTTGTACTGCTGTTAAGGGGCTTTGTATTGTACTGTATCTTTTATATTTGTCTTCTTTGCATTGATTCTTTACTACATTTGCTTTACTCTTGCTATTTTAATTTCTGTTTATGTTTAGGTGATGGCTTGTGTATCATGTTCGGACCCCACACCCCCAATCGCGCCAGGCGTGCCACTTTACAACCTTACCACAAGCAGACGGTAACGACACGTCAGGAGAAGTCGGCACCTTGTACAAACAGGCAAGAGTCTTGACCTTACATGTGTTGGAGGCGGAATTGGGGGGGGTTTAGCCCGAAAAATCGGAAAAATCCGGATTCTGGGGGGTGAGCTCCAACAAAAGACAGATGATGGTACGGCAATGGTATGACTACAGTGGGGCACCCGCCCTCGAGCCTGGTCGAAAGATTCGGTACCACCGGCAACTTGCACCGTTGATAGCATCGCGTGAAGCATCGTTCGAAGAGCTGTAAAGCTGAAACATAAAGGGGGTTAGATAAACAAGTATGAAACTACTCGTGCTATAATTTGAGATTTGCGCCAAGAATTTTATAGTTAGGATAAGCGCAAAATAGAAAAGAAGTTCGACGTTTTATAGAGATTACGTTTTAACAGAGAAACTAGAAATTCACTTAAAAAATACTGCCATGGCACTTGAGCTTTTATGTGGTAGGTTTAATTAAAAATACAAACTAACTCTAATTCACTGCGTCAATAGACAAAGCACGATCCTATTTCGCTATGAAGTGTGGCTTGCCGAAGCATAATTACGACAGAGTACAAAAATAACTGTACAGCAAATAAACTACAGAAGAACTAACTCAATATTTTTGGATTTTTAGAGTTTTAGATTAATATACAGCAAAGATTAAGCGAAAAATACAAAACAAAATGCCAAAATGGAAATATCAAACTTAGAAAGCAAAAGTATACCTGTACGCAAACAAAAGCTACTAACTTCAAAAATAATACTGTAAAGATTAAACACCACTAATTAGAAAATAGATAGCAAGCCAAACTTCAGTAATAGTTAAATTCTTCATTGTAAACGTATCTGAGGCGTTTTAGGTATGAACGTATTACTGGTATTGCCTCTTATTATTCCTTCTTTCTTTCTGGTTAACCATCATATGTACGGTGTGTACTGGTTAACTGACAAAGTTTGCTTGCTTTTCAATAAATTTGGAGAATTCCAATAATTCAGATAAGATAAACAGACAAACATTCAGGTTAGGAAAATAGTACTGAACGTTAGCTTTCAACAAATTCTGGTTAAATGACTGGCAAAAATACAAAACCAAAAAAAATACTGCGAAAAATAGAATATTGAATGTAAAAAATGGAGAAAAAAAGAAAATATGTATGAAACCATACTACCATCACGACAAAAACACGACGTAGAGACCTAAGACATGCGCTTTTATGTGGCAGCTACGCACTAACTCGAAGATGGCCATACAAGTTGCGCGTAATTATGATTTATGAGCCCAGTTACCAGAGTCCTAAGCAAAGCCCTCCATTGCTTTGCATACGTATTCCATGTATCTACGTATCTCCCGGATTAAGAACCATTTGCTGAGAATGGCGATGACAAAGCTCGTGGCTGAGGATTTATAACCAAATCTTTCCTTTCCGAAACAAATCCATTTCTTTGCATACGTATATTTCTTCAGCTTTTCATCAGTGCTTTTACCCAAGCTATCAGCACTTTCTTTGCCCTTTTCTTCATTAAATAATAAATCCAAACCATAACCATCACTTAGGGCAATGTTTACTACGGTTCCCATGATAGCTGAAGTACTATTTATAGAGCCACTTTCCGTGAGAGCTTTGTTTAATTCCATTGTATTCGAGCCATTCGCGCTGGCCAAATCCATACTTGACTTTCCTGCTATAACCTACGCTGTGAAATTGCCAGCAAAACGAGTATCTGGGATACGTATAAATTCCACTTCCAAATCATTCGAACTTCCAGGACGTTCACACATTTGAACTATCACTTCTTGGTGTAGGACAGAATCCAGGGCTTCATCGCCAACTATTGGGCCAGTACGGCATTTGAAAAATCTTCGGCTGAGTTGTTGTGCTCCAATATGTGCACTGCAGTAGGCAAATCATCAATGAGATCAGTATGTCCTAAAGAAGTAGCTTCATGATCCTTGTCCAACTGACCAGACTGCGACCACTGAGTCGAATTCGAAGAAGCCGTAACGTGAGAACTTGATCCAGGAGAATCATGGTCCTGGTACTTTCTGGCCAGGTTGTGCCTGCTTGGAAAAATTATGTCGTTGATCTGAATTACTAGAAAAAAGTCCGTCGCAACAAGTCACTTTTTTGTTTGGGGTGGTATGAGCTGTTTTGGATGGTCAAAAACTAAGATTTTCCAAACTTTCGTTGGGAAAAACCAAAATTCTAGGGATAAAAATGTGAAACTCTGCTCGAGAACATCGCGCTTGATCCAAAACTACCGTTCATTGGACTCTGAGAGCAAAAATTTGAAAATCGACCCGGAAATTTTTGAGATTTGGGCCAAATGGCATATCTGCCATCTTGAAAATGGTTTTGGCCTCCAGAAAACACTGGCGAAACGAACCGGGGGGTGGATACCGGGTATAGTAGCAGTTCATAGGGCTACTCCTCATTGCCGTAGTCATTTGGTTCTGGGGGTTCGCAAAACATTTTTCGCCTGAAAAATCCGGACATACATCAAACGCGCGAAAATGACCATTTTTGGATGGATTTTTCTGCCTAGAAAAAGAAGTTTGAGGGTTAGGACAAAACGAATAGCTGTTTCTGGTGTAGTTTCCCATGGGAAAACTAGGCTTAGCGTTGAATTTGCTCGGGTATGTAGAACTTGAAATTCGACCAGAAAAGTTGGAAATTTGGGGTAAGCAGGCGAGACCAAATTGTGACTGTAGGGAATTCCGTGGTTTGAGCGCCTCAAAAAATGTGAATTTGTGTTCAGAAAGCCGACAAAACCACAAGAATCTGACATCTGATAGGTGGGGGCACATATAGGCTAAGAAGACTTGGGGGGAGAAAATTCACGTCTTGAGCTATTCACGTATTGGGGCAATAACGAAAAATTCGAGGAAAAATTGGTTGATCTCGGCAAAAACGCTGAATGACGTGGTTGTGTGCCTCTGAAAATATTAATAAACTGGCCACTAAAAGGAATTTGGCATCGAAAATTGTTTATACGTAAAGGGCATGTAGCCACTAAATGACCAACTTTGTGGCAGAAAAAACACCGACGAAACTGACTCATGTGAAAATTTCTGTCCTAAAAATGACTAAATCTGCGTATTCTAAAATTGCAGTGGCATATTATGCATACAAACAAAAGCTATTCCCCAAAAACTGTTCGAAAACAACAACTTTGGTAAGGGGGGGCGTGCCCAAAAAAACCCGAAGCTGCTCAGTTTATGTACGTGCGTTTGATACACTGTGCGCTACTAATTAAAAACAACAAAATGCACGTATTCCAAAGCAAAACTGACCAAAAAATACTGCTTTTTATAAAAAACACAATTGCGCCCCAAAAATAGCGAAATTTGCTCAAACGCAGAAAAAACAAAAATTCTCGTCGAAACAACTGGGGAGGGGGCACGTTTCTTTCGCAAAATGGGCATAATTACACGAAAGCAGCATATTTAGCGCATGTGCAACCATCCGTGTGCTGAAAATTGACCATAAATTAGCAGTTTTTTAAAGTACGTATGTTTCAAAGGGACAAAATTTCGTCAAAAAGCCGCTGAAAAATGCCTTTTTTACGAAAACAAGACCAAAACGACGTGCGCCTGCTCGGAAATAATGCGTACGCGCACACAACACAGAATTTTAGCCTCCAGTCAACCCCAAATAAGCGCAAAACTACAAAATTGATCAAAAAGTACGTACGTATGTACGGATTTATGGGGGGCAAGGGGGTGACGCCATTTCTAGCAGTTTCTGGTTAATGCAACCAACGAGACGAAACGGATTTTTTGTTTTCGACTCACAAAAGTAGAAAAGAGTGTTCGAAAATGCCAAAAACGACACTAGGATCCCAAAAAAATTGAAAATGGAGGTTTTAGGGGGGGGTCAAAAATACCTAAATACTCTAAAAACACGAAATATGAACAAAATTTAGCCTAAAATCGCAATTTTGAAAATTTTATCCGTCTTGGGGGGGTTGGGGGGGAGGGGGGTCGCTCAAATCTACCTAAACTTTATATAATTATAGGTTACTGGGCTGCCTCAATTACCCTATGCAGTTTCCAGTTGGTTTCCCCGCTTCAAACTACCTGGGGGGAGGGGGGGGGAGGGTGTCCAACACCCCCTAGCTTCCAATTATAAATTTTTCATTTTTCAAAAATTCAAAGTTGCACCCTCAAAAATCGAAAAAATTAAAAGTTGTTTTCGCAAAAAACTATGTAGCACAGAAGAATCTCCAAATCAAGAGCGTTTCAGAAATATAAAGCTTTTTGCTCAAATCGCAAAAATGAAAAGGTTATTTATATATAAAAATTGTCAAAATAAATAAATTTTGAAAGTTGACAAACCGGACAGTGGTCCTGTCATCGCCAAATATCAATCCCCGGTTTACTGTCCGGTTACTAGACCGGAAATTGGTTGGCGAATCTGATGCAGGTTCTCACGGGTGCAACTCGCTCTAAATTAGACCCCTAATCTAAATCCTATTCTAATCAAACATGAGGCTGGAGTGGCGTACAAATGTATTTATTAAACAACTTACGTTTTGGCAACGGAAAATAGGGCGTAGCACAATATAATAATGTTAAGGCCTAATGGCCGACCGTTCGTTACAAGAATAACACCAATACTGATTAATTAGCCTAATTAGAAGTATGACTCATAGTGTGGAATATTTCCTTGATGTCATTCAAAATTATGCAAAAGTGTGTGCTAACTTTATGCAAATCAACCTAAATTACACTTGTGTGTACGATCCAAGGCCGCACATAGCTAATTCACTTTTTTTCCAAATTTGGGCGCGCAATCATTCATTCCCAATTCTGGATTTATGCGAGTCGGCGGTTTTTCTTTTGGGCGTTGCTCTTGTTGTTCTATATATATCGGGTGGGCACCTGTTTTGGGGCCATATTTTCTGGGGTCACCCCCCTTTTTCCCATTATAAGGTTTGTTGTTCTCTTTTGTGTTTTTTGCCAGTTTTGGTACTAAATTTGGTGCTTGCCTATAGTTTATGTTTTCTTTTGTGAAAAACTATTGGAGTTTATATGAAAATGTTTTTGTACTTTGAATTTTGATATTTTTTTTGTATTTTTGTCTAAAAAAAGTTAGTAAACTTGTGACGAATTTTAGTTAGGACTGTCGTCTCTCTCAAGTTGGTTAGCGAGTAGGTAGGGAATAGTCAGACATATTACACACTCATTCACGAACCTTTAATCTTTATTTGAATACAAATTATCTACAGAATTTCATAAATTCGACAATAGCTCCAGACCGAAGTCGCTACACAGAAGAAAGCCTTAGTTTCAATGGTTGTTGTAGAATCGCAGACCGTAATTGCTAGTTTTTCACAAGATTACTTTTGGTTTGACTTGCTCGAACCTTTAATCTTTATTTGAATACAAATTATCTACAGAATTTCGTAAATTCGACAAACTGGCGACCGTTACATTCTGAGTAAATATGTCTGATTCTTCCCCCGACTTACTCGCTACCTTGAAAAATTACGTGACGGCACTGCCCGACTTTTTTCCGAATTACCCACCGGGCAAGCACCTGAAAATTCTGATAGTTTTTTAAATCAACAATTTTTCCAAAATCGCCGGTCCACCAATTTGGGGGAAACTGAGCTGGAGGGTTCAAATCCCTCCCAAAATTTTGGGGGTGCGGGGACACCAGTACGAGTAAAGCAGGGGATGCGGGGAGACAGACTCTCCCCCAAAATTTTTCGAGCACCCCCCAAACTTCAGCAGACCTCCCCCAAAATTTTTCTCATCTCCCCCAAACTCTTGGGGTTGCTGGGGATTTAGACAATGCTTTGGGGGTGCGTAGGTGTGCGTCGGTGGACGTGTTGGGGGGACCAAATCCCGAAATTTTCCCCGTAGGGAAAACCTCCAGCAGTAATCTTAATTTTTCTGGGGCTCTACAAAATACAAAATACACCTATCAAAATTGCACTCCTCCCAACCCACAAGGGCTGTCCCTCCCCAAAATTCGGACCAGAATTATACACAGAATCAGAGGGAGAATCTGATCTGAATCTTGGGAGCGCCGGTTTCAACACCCTCACCAAGTACTTCCCAGCCTGTAGAAAAACCCACCACCCCCCAACATTCAGAAAACTCAGATTTTCGACGTGATTTTGACAATTTTATCTTTCCCCGGTTTGATGCTGCCAAGGCAGCCCAAGAAGTAGTTTCTGCCTTGTTGGGTTCGGGAGAAGCCCCCCCTAAATCATTTGTACCCCCCGAAAATACGTACTCTCAGCCAAAAATACCCCAAAACTCTACTAATATTCGTAATGGTGTGGGTTTTTCTTCGGAACAGGCAGGTGGGGGGGGGCGCCCCCCCCCCAAAATCATGGGGCCTTTCAATCTGCCCAAATTCAGGATACGGGTGGCCAACCCCCCCTTAATTCGGGCGATTCCGAAGCAGGATCTGTGTATGATTCTGCCTACAACCCCCCCTTTCTACGTATTTACACCAACCCGTCTATTCTGGGGAAGATTTTCAAAATTTTCGAAATTCTCAAAATTCTCAAAATTCTCAAAATACGTACGTAAACGGGTCAACAACTCAAATGTCCCGGCCTTCACACATTGGTGGGATCACCTTTCCCCGGGACCAGTACGGAAATTTGTTACCAAATCAACAGACCGCCCCTTCCTATGTTCAAATTCAAAAAACCCCAATTTGTCATGGGGGCCCCTCGGCTCCACCTTTGTATCATACCCAGCCTTCTCCGCCTCCACCTTTACAAGTCCCCCCTCCTTCTTCTCAAAATCCACCGTTGGCCTCCCCAGAAACATTGGCCAACCAAAATTTTTTGAACCAAGGGGATCCACGCTATTACCCTGTCCACCCGGGGTCCTATGGCCAACATTTGTACGAAGGTA
>JASAND010030447.1:0-25333 GCA_030248195.1 Trissonchulus latispiculum | reverse complement strand
ATCCATTCATAACCCAGAGTTCATAATTTTCTGTAATATTAAGGGAAGAATAACCTTAGGGCCTATCTTCGTATTGAATATATTACAGTGCTCCGCTCAGACTAGAATACTATAATGCTCTGGGGGTACAGAACATTATATGTGCTCCTTTCTACTTAGTCGGGTGGGAAATTGGAATTCGGCAATCACGATGAAGAAACATCCTCCCTATTGGTTTGGAAGAGGTTAAAAGGACTGATTCGCACTATTTTTGAAAAAGGGGATTACTAAAAGAGCTAAGAATAAGATTGGCGGTTGAAGACCTCCAAACGAGGACGTCTTTCTGCGACCGCCCTTCCAAACCGGGAAAATCTTTCGCAGCCTCCCCATCAGATGGGGACCTTTCTTGACCCATTGAATTAAACAAATCGAGCTAGCTAACTACCGCGAATAACCAATTTCACCACCAAACACGGAGGATGTATATATATGACTTGTTGACGCACTATTAAAACCAAAAAAGAGTATTGCATTCCGTATTCTGTCCGACCGCCATCACGTCATAATAAGACATGAAGACAAACCTATTGACTTTATAATAGCAAAATTACATATGATGCGATGTGCCATTTAGTGTTATTTCAGCAGTCCATTTTAGTTTCAGTTTCAGTCGGCTACATAAAATAATTTCAGTTTCAGTCGGAGTTTCAGTTTCAGTTCAGTTCATTTTCAAAATAACCCTTTTCCAGCTTCTTACGAAGTACAATTTTTAATGTTTTTTCAGCCTCTCCTGCAGCAATATTAACCGAATCAAAGGTCACTACCAAGTTTTTTATGGAAAGACTGAAAACAAGTCAAATACCACCTATTAGTTTCAGTTTCAGCCGCCAGCTTAAAAAAGTTTCAGTTTCAGTTCTCTTTCCCAAAATAGTTTCAGTTTCAGTGGCTAAAACATCACTAGTGCCATCCAGCATCTGCATTACTGGATCGAGGGATTTCCTTGAATGAACTGAGTTTTAAGAATGGTAATACTGTGAAGCCAGTCTTTAGACCTACCGTCTAACACAAAAACCAAAGAAAAAATGTGTACAATGGTCAATATTGAAATTATTTTTATAAAGTTGAAAAACCAACAATTTTTCATCCAAAAACAAGTGACAGAAAACCACAGAAAATCTGCTTCTAGCTTTTGCTTTCGACTTTTTGGAAACCTTTTGAAAACCAAAAACTTTTTTTGGAAAGTGTATGTAAACCTAAGGCTGTTGTGGGTTCAATTCCTATCTAAAGGCGGGTGGCTACTAAAATCGACATGCCCCGACTTTGTCCGATTGGCCTACTTTTTTCCCTAGATATAGAGAGCATGGGTGTGGTCAAAAAAAATATCAGGTACTGTCATCTTAGCCGCGCTCCAGCCGTGTGCAGCCATAGTTTCAATGTACTCGACACCCCATTTTCACAACTACCATACATAATTGATTAAAATTTCTACAGACTGCTAGACCCAAGCTTTTCAAAGCCGCCATTTGGCATCATGATGTGGTAAATGTGGCCCCATCTTTGAAAAATACTGGACGGTTGTATCTTATTTGCATCCAAGGGAATTGATGTTTTTATTTGAGTTTCGGCAAAAATGTAAAAAATTCTGGCTAACAAAAGGAAAAGAAAATTTTAATTCTGCGTGCAAGCTATAAGGCTGTAATTTGGCATATACAGAGGCCCCATAGATATACTTGAAACTCAGTGCCAATGGCAGAAAATTTTTCCGATCGAAAAATTTTATGTCAACTTAAATAGAAGCTTTCTGCAGCTTAGAAGTCCCAAACCTTCACGAATAGGAAATTTGGTGGGGGTATATTTTCGACCACTCCTGAGTTCAAATATCTCAAAATTTTAATTTAAAAAAATTTTTTTCAGATTTGGAGGTATGACTACCCGAAATGACGATTCTGAAAATTTTTGAAGATTCAAGTTGACATAAAATTTTTTTCAGTAGCAGATTCAGCAGAATTTCTTACTATTTGGCACAAATCAGTACACCTATAGGTCCTCTGTATATGCCAAACTACAGCCTTACACGCTTGCACCAGTTAATATTTTCTTTTCGTTAGAAATAATTTTTTACATCAATTCTCTTAGATTCCAAACGTCTAGTAATTTTGCAGATGGGGACACATTTTCCAAATCATGATGCCAAATGGCAGCTTTGAAGCTGGGGCTTAACAGTCAGCAGAAATTTTTAATCAACTATGTTGGCAGTTGTAGTAGGTAGGTAGTTGGTCGTTAGGTAGGTAATTGGTCGGCCACATTAAAGCCATGGCTGCACACGGGTGGAGGATGGCTAAGATCTCAGCCAGTACACGATATTTTTTGACCACACCACACACAAATACCGATCTTACGGATCGGTGGTTCGATCAATGGTGGCCACAAAGCTTTCTCGACTATAGGCGATCCAGCTATCCATCCATCAACTGGTCGGTAAATGGGTACCATTACGGTGGGAAGGTAACAGGAGTCTGTGTAGAAAGGCCACCCCCTTCCATGGGTGCAGTCATCATTGGAGGTAACACTCCAGGCTCTACGGCTGAGAATCGGGGGATGAGCACTGGCACTCCCATGTCCTATGGCAGGACGGGAGAGGAGATATCTCCTTCTCTCAGGTACACCTTTACCTTCTGTATCTGCTCTGTATCTG
Organism: Trissonchulus latispiculum; assembly: GCA_030248195.1. Taxonomy (NCBI): domain Eukaryota; kingdom Metazoa; phylum Nematoda; class Enoplea; order Enoplida; family Ironidae; genus Trissonchulus; species Trissonchulus latispiculum. The sequence continues at coordinate 22,659 of JASAND010030447.1, read as the reverse complement.
TGTCAAAATGTAGGCCAATCAGACAATGTCGGGGCAAACCTGTAGTAGCCCCCTTAAGCCTGAAGTTTTCTAGCACACAGGGAAATTATCCAGAAACAATTCACTAAAAACCTATCCAACTACAATACAAATAAAAAAAAATATAAGCGAAGTCTACTACTGCAAACATGTAAAACTCAGAGATCATAAAATGCAATCAGAAAAATCTTTGCACATACATATCTTTAGTGCAGGTACTATTCAGAGAATGTGGGCAAGGAGGCGAACTCATAAAAGCCAAAACGTGGATCAAATAAACATTCGCATAAGAATGAATAATTCTGAATTGACTTGTGCCCTAAATTTGAATTATAACACCACAAAGAAGTCCCAATATAAGCAAACAACGGACCAGTTAAAGGAACTCCACCGAAGTTGGCTAAACAGCAGCCTATTTTCGCAAATAAACGAAGAAAATTAGAGCTTGAGCGTTCGAAATCTCGAGATTTGATACTTCAGATGAAGTAAAGTCGTTTTTAGCCTGATAGCTGCAGCGGTAACTTGATGCTGAAAATTTTAATTGGCAAAATTCCACGCAATTGCTGTAATAAACCTTTATAGTAATTAGGTATATAGAGCTAGGGGAGTTCCTTTTCTATAATCCAATAACAGTAAAATAAACCCATTTACCAAATAAAAACAAATAATCAAATTAACAACCAGAGTAATCAAGTAAATATACGTAACCAGTTTCGCATATGTATATGCCAGAATACGGGGAGACAAATTGTAACTAATTGTTCAGCTGTTACTCCAAAAAAGAAATGAACTACCATTCTGATTAGCCCAAAGGAAATGTCTGGGTCAGCAACCACTTGAGCTCCTCCTGCAAACCTTGTTTCTGCAGTTCTGCGCCCACAATTGACTCACACTTGGCATGATAATTATTGAGCCACTCGATTTCCTTCGGTAGCATCAGGGCAGGATCAATCAGTTTGGTGTCAATCGGGACCAAGGTCAGCGGTTCAAATCCCAGGAATCGCTGAACCTTCGCATTAGGTGATCGCTCACCTTCCAGCTTCTTCTCCACAACTGCGTAGACATTCTCAATACGAATGCCAAATCCATTCTCCTCATAGTAGCCTGGCTCAATGGTCACAATCATGCCCTCCTTAAATCCCCGGGTATAGACGCCCTCGCGTTTATGGAACCCAGCCGGACCCTCATGGACACAGAGGTAGTGCCCCACCCCGTGCCCTGTCCCGTGCTCATAATCCAGTCCGTTCTCCCAGAGAGGAAGTCGTGCTATGGCATCCAAACGATAGCCCGACATCCCTTCAGGAAAGACCAGGGATGCCAGGGCAATGTGGCCCTTCAGCACTCTGGTGTAACAGTTCTTAATGTAGCCAGAGAGATCAGAAAAACAGAGGGTCCTGGTCACATCCGTTGTTCCGTCCCCATACTGTCCCCCGCTGTCGATCAGATAAACTTCCTCCAACTTCAGATCCGTGTCCGACTCCGGAGTGACTTTGCGATGAATGAGGGCCGCATTGGCACCCACAGTTGTGATCGGATCAAAACTAGGACCGACGTAGTCAGCCTGCTGTTTTCGAAACTCCTCAAACTGACGAGCAGCAGACATTTCCGTGACAGGTGGTTGGCTGGGATCTGCGGCTGTCTTGACGGCAGCCATCTGTTCCTGAAGCCATCGAGTGAACTGACACTGAGCCACGGCGTCCTTCAGACTGGCGCTTCGCATCCCTGTCATCTCTCGTTCATTCTTGCGAGCCTTCAACTCGGCAATCGGCGACAGTTTGACTACCCGCTGCTTCTCAGAGACCAGTATTCCCAGGGCATAGCTAGTTGTGGTGGGTAACCATATTCGGGGTGCCTTTCCTGTCTCACCTCCTTCGGAGTTGCCATTGCGATGCGCAGCTCGCTGAGATCGCATATAATTTGCCACAGCCGTACTGATCTCTTCATAAGCCTTAATTTCCACCACATCTTTCAGTTGCTGTTTTGCCGCAGCAGTCAGACGTTGCTCGTCCGCAAACAGTTCCGGCGGCTTATCGGTGTGGATCAAAGCGTAGGGAAAAAGAACACCGGATTATAGGGGATATCCGATCCACGAAGACCAAAAAGCCAGGCAACCTCGTCCAGTGCTGACACCACCAGCAGACTGCAGCGTTCCCGGTTCATTTCCGCTTTCACCATTTCCAGTCGGTCGGCTACCGTGCATCCCGTATCCTCAGTACCGAGAGCATCAATCGGATTACTGGGGGTGGAGGCATCGTGGTGCCACGGATTATATCAATTAAATTCTCCTGGGCTGGAATTAGAGCTAAACCGGCGGCATCCAACTGATCCTTCAGAGACAGAAATCCGCTTAGACTCATCAGAAATGGATCCACACCGACTCTGCCACCGTGGGATAGCTCCTCAATTAGCCAAGCCCCCATGCTAGGCGTATCGGTTAAACCTAAAACAAAAATTAAAATGCAAAGTGCAGAAGCCTACTTGTGATGACAGTAGTGTAACTAGTACTAGTTTCTCAACTCAATTTCCCGAAAGGTTCTGTCAAGTACGCATGCTAATTCACTTGCTATAATTAATGTATGTATAAGTTCATCAAGTCCAGTGAAGAATAGTGTTAATCAATTGTTACATGCAAAAGCATCGAGGATGGAGGGGGAGGAAGAAGTATATATTTTATAGTCAAAAATTTTAATTTTGTATTCAAAAAATGTTACACACCCTCTTTCATTAGTGTCCAATCAGAGGACATTTGTTGCTTGGCTTGAATCCAGTATCGACCATCGGTCCAGAGAGCAGCACTCTTATCAGTGACCACAGCCACACCTCTGCTTCCATCAAAGCCCGTCAACAAGGCACGACGACAATCTTTCGGTGCCAAATATTCACTCTGATGAGCATCCTCACTGGGCACAATGTAGGCATGCAATCGTTCTGGAATATACTTAGACTGGCGCATAATCTGGCGCAGGTGACGCAGCACACGTGTCGGTTCAATAGCAGTACCACCTTGACCCATTTTAAAGTCTAAATATAGACAAACAGTCAGTGAGTTTTGAAAACGGAAAGTGTAAATCTGCTGGACTATGTACGTACTGACCAAACCTGAAGCCTGAATATTCTGGGTACAAGCTCAAAACATTAAAGTCTATCTGCTAAAAAGAAACCGCTCAGAGTTAGAAGTCTATATTCCCTACTGTGGTCGATGCTGAAATCCGTCTAGGCGCCCCATGTCCTGTGGCAGGACGGAGGCATCTCCTGGGGGCATCGCTGACCACAGTTTATTTTCAGTTCTGTCGAAGTTGCTTCATTAGGTCGAGCTTACAGACCACAGTATTTGCCATTGTTTGGCCCTAGATGGGACTAAGCTAGGCTGCTCCGTTAATACAGTGATTCCTTGCTATGCCATTGGCCTGAACTTCGAGGCCATCTTAGATTCGCTCCGCTCCACCACAGCAGCTGGCTTATTTTTACTGCAGGGACGGCCCCTCAACAATGGTGACTTAGTCACCCACACTCAAAACGACCTTTATTTTCATACTCGTGGATAACTGAAATTTAACCTCATTCTCAATTGCACATCCTTTGACGAGTGGAAACCTTGATTCTGACTCTATAATCACACCCAAGTCCAGGAGGGTCCGGGGTCTAAACTCTCTTTTTGGGGTGACAAAAGGAAAATTTTTTGCTAATATTATAGCAAAACCAGCAGTTCGCCTTCGGTCAAAAATTTAGTTTTTGAACGAATTAAACATCCAATGTATGACTTTTATGCAAAATTCAACATCTGCACTCTTAGAAATGTTCCAGTGAAACTTACAGGACCCACTTTTGTAAATGATAAATACAAACGCTTTTGTAGAAAATACAGGTTAAGGGGGAGTCGCTAGGTACCAAATGTTACAGTCACCGATTTCGCTCATTTTTGGGTATACTCCCACATGTGCCCAAAAACAAGACAAATTTTTAGAGTCCAGGGTCAATCCAGTCTAGAGATATTGCAGTTCAAATCTCTACAATTTAGTATTTACGTTAGTATGCCTCGTTGAGGATTTCGAAGTCGCGTACACGTGGGATGACAAGAGACTGCGGCATGACAAATACATCAATTTAAAGCCTTTATCTGTATGTGTTTATTACCGCATAAATTACAGTGACAAACTAAGCAACGAACGAGACACGACGTTTGGACGATTTGGAAAAGCCTATTCCGACAGTCATTTGCTTCAAATTTTAACTCGCTCTAACTTTCTCATACTGCTTTGTAGAGACTTGTTGCAAGAAGATAAAATGTTCAGGACATCGAGAGCTTCAATTTGAAATAAAATATGGCTATATTTGAAAAAGTTGAAAATTAGACATTTTTTACCCATGGATGTCCGCCATGCTATCGTAGTATGTCACCAGAGGAAAACACAGGCTATTGGCATGAAACTTTACATACACGTAGGTTTTATGCCAGTCTATTAGAATGCCAAATTTTATTGAGATACCTTAAGATTTGACTGACTTATGAAGCAGCAAACATGAAATTTTCGAAAAATGACGCTTTTTGAGGAAAAATGGACTTTCTGCTACCAAAACTGCGAGCTACTGAAAAGGCCTGATAGGGATTGATTATATGCAAAATAAAGCTCTAACAATATACTGTGCTAATATCTAAACGCGAAGTTTCTACACCAAAGGGTTAGTTCAGGACCGTCTACTTTCATCAGTCAGAATCGTATTAGTCAGAATTTCATTAGTTAGAATTTCATTAGTCAGAATTTAAATTTTGAAATCATATAAGTTGAACTTTTATTTGTCAGAAATTCATAAGTCAGAATTTCATTAGTCAGAATTTCGTAAGTCAGAATTTTATTTTCCCAGTTTCTTCAAAATTTTGCACGTTTCTGCACAATCTTAGGACCTTTCCCGATAAAGTAGGGTAGAGTAGAGAAGAGCAGAGCTAAAATAAAGTCTTTTGTAGCTCTTAACTGTTCCCAGAAAGACCCCTGATGATTTGAGCCATATCAAGAGAACATAATTCAACAGTCATTTCGTAACTCTTGGCCATTCTGATTCTTTAGGATTCGAACGAAACAGCCTATCGTCATTTCCTGTCTGTAAGATGTAGGTAGGTGTAAGGCGGAACCAACCAAGTTATTGGAGAATCCTTTTGAAAAGAGTTTTGCTCGTGGTGGTGAAGCCAAGTCACATATATGTATCTGTGTCGACTAGAGGCCACTTTATAACATTATCATAAAGATCAGACGCCTTGTTAGACTTTGCGCCATGAATAAAATTTGCCTTTTTTGCAAAATTCTGAGAAACAAAATTCTGACTAATGAAATTCTAACTAATGAAATTCTGACAAATGAAAGTTCAACTTTATTTCAAAAACCTAAATTCTGACTAATGAAAGTTTGAAAAGTTAGTTTCTGACTAATGAAATTCTGACATATGAAATTCTGACTACTGAAGATAAACCGTTCAGGACAGGACAGAACGTCCACTGACCTACACATTTGTGGAGAGATTTTGAGCAAAAATCCACTTCTCCGGACTTTGAAAATTCGTATAAAATCAGCGACCCTACGGAAAATAACCTCGTATAGATATTAGCACTTTACCTAGTCCAAATTAGGTTTACAGCGAGTTATAGCAGATTTGCTCTTACAAGCGCTCACTTTTGGTAGCAGAAAAACTTTCCTAACTTTTTCATTTTCCTATGTTTAACACATGTCGGGGTCACCTTTGGAGGGCTATTGTGAATGATAGGAAAAGTTTTGCAACAAACGCACTTGTCTTGTTTTGCGGACCCATGAGGACTACAAAATATGTGAAAATGAGAAAAATCGGAGATGGTCGAAAAATCGCGACCCCCTTAAGGTGGTGGTATCCTTTTGTGCAGTGCTTTTGTAGTGATTTCTTTAAAACGCTATAACTTTCGCAATTTTTGGAGTTGGAAAGAGCTTTATACATCGTTTTAAAGCTTATTATCTGTACATTCACATGGGCTTACGAAACTAGCAGAATAAGCAAAAACATACCAGAAATTTTCCGACATGCTGACATCTAACAGGATGAATATAGACCAAAAATTTTTGAACATCGATTTCTCAAAACTGAAGAATCGGCCAAAAGTTCGTTTTGTGTCACTATATGAAGGACATATGGGCCGAGGGTCGTTTTTTTGGATTTGGCTCAGCAGGTCTTAACGTTCCGGAAAATAGGCCAAATGCACGGTAACACGAAATTTCGCAACTCCGAATTGAGCTTTCTTGCTACTGGGTACGTTTTAGCCCAAACCAAGAAAAACGTCCCTCCGCAGGAGGGCGAATTTCAATTCTGCCAAAAATCTCTGGAATCCGTCGAGTAGTTTTTGAGAAATCGATGTTCGAAACAAAATCATCGCAGTTTTGCCAAAATGGTTTTTCGCCCAAATCTCTAGCTTAAAAGCAATAAAGTCCGGCTAATAGGCATTCATAAAATGGGCATTTGGACGCTGCATCGATTGAGTATAAATAAGCCAACTTTGTCCTTAACACGTGGCAGTTATTTTGAAAAAACTGATTTCCTCGAAAATGGCCATTTTTTGACCCTAAAAACAGTTTTTTGCTTATGCTGACTTAACCACTGGAGATAGCTCAAAGGTTGTAAGAGCAAACATGTTCATTTTCGTGTCCTCTTTCCACCCATAACAGCCAATCCCGTGTATTGTCCACCTACTGGGACCCTAAGGCCAAAAATCAAAACTTTCTTATCTTTTGGCCTAAAAATACGGGACTGGTCCCAGAATGTTAAAGAGCACGGAAATAGGTTATTTCGTAAGTTTTAGCCATTTACGTAAAGGATTAAAGTCGTATGAGTCAAAAATACCCGAAAGGAAACCAGCACCTTAAGTCTTGTATTTTCTACAGGGCATCGTTGGTAATTTTAACCGGGTACTTTGGTAGAATTGATCACAAGGTAGACTAGTATTCAATACAGATAAAACCTGTAGTTTTCACTGCTTTACTCTACACATACTCGATACGCTGAAAACGCAAACTTGATAATATAAAGGGGGGTCTTTCCCATTATCCCCCCCACAGCTCTGAAGAAGTACCGAAGAAGCACAATTTGACTGATTGAGTTGAAATTTGGTGGAGGTAGGTTTTTGAACCTACTGATTTCAAAAATGCAAAAATTTTAATATTTAAAAAAATTTTAAAATTTTAGTTTGGTATGGGGGGGGGGGGGACCAAGGGGAACCGAAAAAATTTTTGAAAAAAATTTTGCTGAAAACTTGCTTACAGGGTTTTTTGGGGTGCTGATCACGAATCTCAGATCCGTTTTTCGATTCAGCTTTTCGTTAGCTCAGGACAAGCTTACATCTTAAGCTTAAAACTTTAGCTTCTGTTAAGCTAACGCAAAGCTGAATCGAAAAAACTGATTTCAGATTCATGATCAGCTCCCCAGAAAACCCCTGTAAGCACGTTTTCAGCAAAATTTTTTCAAAAAGTTTTCGGTTCCCCTTGGTCCCCCCTTACCAAACTAAAATTTTAAAATTTTTAGAAATGTTTAAACTTACATTTTAAAAGTTTTGCATTTTTGGAATCGGCAGGTCCGAAAACCTACCTCCACCAAATTTCAACTCAATCAGTCAAATTGTGCTTCTTCGGTACTTCTTCAGAGCTGTGGGGGGGGGGGAAATGGGAAAGACCCAGAAAGGGGGCAGTAATTTTTGAAGACTGAATTTTTTCAAAATTTCAGTCTTTCAACACCCCGTGGGTGATTATGTAACGGCCGCTCCCTGCCGAAAGTATTTTGGGAGCGGCCGCCCTTTCCCCGCACCTGCCTCCCTTTTCTATTAACAGGTAGCTCCAGCAAAAACTACAAGGGTTTTGTCTTGTAAAAACTACAGTTTGGCATCTGATACATTCTTGTCCAAAAAGTTGAACATAACTACAGGATTTAGTATTTTCTACTGGGAAATCTTGTAAAAAGCTACAGGTTACCTTAGTAGGTTACCTGTAATTTTTACTTCGAGAGGTCGGTAAAATACACAAGTTACTTTTGTGGAAAATACAGGAAGCTCCGCTAGTGACTAAACGCACAGAAGCACTTTGGAGAAAACTACATGAATTCCTGTAATTTCAACAAGACTCTTTTTAAGTGTGGGGGCTCCGCCCCAAAACAGGTGATGTTGGGCCCTTCTTTTCAAAATTCTGGGTACGGGCCAGGATCGACCATACACCCTGGCCCTAACCTACACCTGTACCAAGTGTGCATAATTGCAGCACTATATATAAGAAGAGTAAGCCACTAGAGGGCTCCTTTTCTTGGCATTGCGTAATGGTGCTCCGACCACAATACACGAATGTTCCCCCGTTTGGTGGGGGGGGGGGTACAAAAGGGGTCCCCGTTTGGGGGGCGGGGATGCCAAGCCAGGCTAAGCCTGTTGGCGACCCCCCCCCCCCAATCAGGAACCCCTTTTGTATAACTCCTCCCATCAAACGGCACCTCTTTTTGTTAACCCCCACCAAACGGGGACCCATTTTGGAAATAAACAAAAACTACCGTAACCCTCTGCTCTACCCCCCCCCCAACCAAACGGGAAGGGTCTCTGCAATATCTGACTGGCTGTTGGCTACCCCCCTCCAAACTAGGACCTCTCTACGTCTTCGGCCACCAAAACGCAGGAGGGGTATGCTTCGTCGAACAGAGCGACCACCCCCACCAAACGGAGGAACACTCGCGTATTGTGGGTGGAGCACCGTTACGCAATGCCAAGAAGAGAAGCCCTCTATTGGCTTACTCTTCTTCTTATATATAGTGCAATTACGCACTCAAGCCTGTACTCCACCAACGATGGCAGCCTTTCCGTGGTGGTGGAGATATCCCGGTGGACCCCAAGTCCCCATGGATGCCAAAATTGCCCCAATCCAGGCCTCCCCAACAAAGGAGGCCACCTCCTGGAGTACCAGCCTCGGGCCACTCTGGGACGTCCCTTTTCCCCCCACTGTTGCAAGCGACCCTCCCCTCCTGTCCCGTCGGGTTTTCGGGAAGAGGGCCCTACGCGCCGGCGTGTAGGGCTCTCATTCTTCTGCTTCTGTTGATCGCCGGCGATATACATCCGAACCCTGGCCCAACCCAGGTCTATCCTTGTGGCGGATGCACCAAAAATGTCGGGTGGTATTGGACTGTTCTGTGTGGTAAATGCGACCGTTGGTTCCACTATCGGTGCGCTAACCTCACGATTCCAGAGGTGAAATGGATGTCCTCCCTTCATAGCCCTAACTGGATCTGTTCCCAGTGCTGCACTGTAGCCAGCCAAAATCTTATCCCCATCCCTCCCCCACTTCCTCCCGCCAGTCAAACTACCCCGCCCTTTCACCCTGCCAAACCGAACAACCATCTCCGTCTGATCCAGTGGAATGCAGGCGGGATCTCGCGCAAGAAAACGGAACTGCAGAAGCTTCTTGCTGATTCCCAGGCTGACCTCCTACTTCTGCAAGAATCCCACCTGTCTCAGTCTGCAGAATGCAAAATCCAGGGGTTCGAAACAAGGCTAAGAGCTAGGCGAAGAGGCCGCATGGGCGCCGATGGCGTTCGTGGCGGTGGGCTGCTTGTCGCCGTTAGGCAGGGCATCAAATTCTCAGTCCTTGAAGATCAGTATCTGAATCCCAACGATGATGTCACCGAACTGCAGTCCGTCATTGTCTACCCCGGTCATGACCAGCGCCAGCAGCTACAACTAACCAACATCTACATTCCACCCATACGAGCTGCCGCCGATGACAACCGAACTCTGAATTTCGACCCGGCATTTCTCCCAACCCCTACCCACTCTGTAATCTGTGGTGACCTTAACGGCCACTCACCTTTGTGGGACAACAATCTTCCCACTAACCAGATGGGAGAAATTTTGGAAGACTGGATCCAAACAACGGACCTGTTCGTAGCCAATGACGGTTCTGCCACCAGATGTGACTACAGAACTGGAAGCAGCGGATCCCCAGACATCACCCTTGCTCACTCCAGCCTGTTACAGAAGCTGTCCTGGCAAACGGGTCCCGACCTGGGGTCAGACCATCTACCTATTATCATCGACATTAACCTTAGCCGCCACAACAGAACCCCTACTGCCCCTCAGAAATCGACCTGGAACATTAAAAAGGCTGATTGGCGGGCCTTTGCTGACAAGGTTGATTCACTGCTGGTATCCGACCCTATTGACCCTGAAGGATCAATCCACGCCGAATACAAGAAATTCCAGTCTGCTCTGCACAGAGCTGCTGTCGAATCAATCCCCCGTGGATGCTCCGTTAGGCAACCCAAGCCATGGTGGACCCCAGAAATTGCTGCCAAAGTGGCTGAGCGCCGGGCCGCCAGAGCCCAGGCCCACCTATCTGAAGAGCACCGGGAGCAATGGATAGCTACCTCTAGAGAAACTGCCAACCTCATTGCTGAACGAAAGCAGCAATGGTGGCAGGAATATGCCAGCAACCTCAACCCGTCAACAGACCCGACCAAGCTCTGGAATACCATCAGTGCCATGGACGGAAGACGACCTCAGGTTTCAGGAGAGGTCATGCAATATGGCGAAAAAACCCTGGTCTCCGACGCAGCGAAAGCATCAACATTCTCCAAAATGTACGCCGCAGTCAGCAGAGTCAAGGAAGGCAAAAAAGAACGTGCCTTCATCCGCAGACTGAAGGGTCGACTGCGCACACCCTGTGGATGCAACCACACCGGCTGCTGCTCTGACTTCACGATTCCGGAATTAAAAGCGGTGCTCAACAGGTTGAAGAAGAAAAGCTCTCCTGGCCCTGATGAAATACGAAATGAAATGATCCTCCATCTCAGCGAATACGGCCAGAAGTGTCTACTTACCATCATCAACCTGTCCTGGAGAAGTAAACGTATCCCAGCTGCTTGGCGCCGTGCTACAATAATCCCAGTACCCAAAAAGGGAAAAGCCGCCAGGAACCCAGAATCCTACCGACCAATCAGCCTAACGTCCTGTATTGCCAAGATTATGGAATCTCTAATCAAGAACAGGATGTATTACGAACTGGAGAAGAATGGATCCATATCCGAGGCTCAGGCAGGATTCAGAACTCACCACAGCACTGAAGACCAGGTTATGCGAATAACTCAGTCTGTGGCTGACGGGTTCCACCACAAGCCACCCCTCCGGACTGCCATGGTGCTCATTGACTTTGCCAGAGCATTCGATACTGTCTGGAGACCCCGCATCATCCAACGCATGCTGGACTCGAACCTTCCGATCTGCTATGCCCGGTGGTGCTTTGAGTTCCTATTCGACAGAATAGCCAGGGTAAAATTCAATGGTGCAACCAGCAGGTATAGGCGGCTCAGAGCCGGCGTACCCCAGGGTGCCGTCACATCCCCTCTCCTATTCCTGATCTACATCAACGATCTGGTACAAGCCCTTCCCGAAGGAGTCCATGCTAGCCTTTTCGCTGACGACCTAGCGCTGTGGGTCAGCGACCCCCAGATCCCGGCAGCACAGGCTAAACTCCAGGAAGCTCTGGACCGGCTGGCGGTTTGGACAGCTGAAGCGAAAATGAAGGTGAATGTGGAGAAGTGTGAATCAACCTTGTTCACCTCCGATCCACATCAGGCTAAGGAAGAAATCCTGCTTCGCTTCAACCAGGCTCCGATCCCATTCCGGTCAGAGATCGGCAAGGTCAGAGTCAGCAGCCTACACCAGTCATGGCTGATGCGTAGTCCTTCGTACTTTTTCGGGGGAGGGGGAGGAGGTAGAAATTTTCGGGGAGTTGTTTTGTATTGTATGTGAGTCCTTCGTACTGACAAAACTGATGTTCTACTTAAACTTAAACTATTTACACAGGTTTACTTCTATAAGTTTGTGCACTGCTGTTTAATTACGATACGGATAACTACAAGCATAATGTGTAAGTAATTATGTGCACCAGAGATGAAACCGGGTCACTATTTGCTGACCCGGTGACCCGGTCGACCCCTGACCCGATGACCCGGTATTTTGAAAATTCAGGTTTAAGCTTGGAAAAATTAAAAAATACCTATATTGGGGTGCGATGAGTGTTTTTGGATCGTTTTGGATATTTTTAGCGTCTAAGATAAGCAGTTGTGCAAAATTTTTGCCAAATTCATCACATCATCTAATTCTAATCATAGAGCTTAACATTAGCACTTTTGTGTTTTATCATTAGATATAGTCAGGGGGGGGGGGAAACATAAATAGGGAAGCAAGCCTCCAACTTTTTCTTCGTTTGGATTTGGATCGGTTTGAGTATACTGTTACGTACCGTGGGCAAATACCTATCCAATCGTATATTCAAACTTCTCTTACAGCTCTCTCAGCTTTGGCAGTAACAGGATTTGTCCATGTTTTTTTTACCCGCGAATCGGGGAAAAACATGGTGCGCGGAAAAAAACATGGCACGGATTTCTAGCAAGCAACCATTTAGAGTGGTTTAAAAGCGTTGTTTCAGCTGTTTTTAGCGTGCAAAACTACCTAGGCACCATTCTAGCGTCACAACTAGCTTAAAACCCGATTTTTTGGTCAAAACGCCAAATCCGCCGTACCTAACCTGTTTAGGCATGAAACCTGCTAGGAACTGGCCATAATATGCAGAATACCGCTAGAAATAAGTTAGTTGCGTTAAAAATTGCAATATCCCATCATTTTTTAAGTTTTTTCAAAATTTTAATTTTTACCATAGAAACTTATGAAACCTGGCATGTTGATGCTGCAAATCAAATTTTCGAGCTAGAAGCTTCAAAAATGCTCAAAGTTGGCATATTTTGAGTTTTTTAGCGGTTTTAAAGCATTCTCTTTCCTATAGAAGCATTAGTTACGCCTTCCTGACGCATACGCAAAAATTTGAAAATTTGGTCACCATGTTTTTCCCCGCTCTAGTGGACCCTATGTGGGGGAAAAACATGGTCAAATTTTTTTACTGGGTGCACGTAGGGGAAAATCACTATTGCCATGTGATAGAGCAAGTCGAATTATGCCCGCATGCAAATTTATAGTAGCCAAAGTTGGATGGTTGGTTAGATATATACTTGCAAACTTTCGAAAATCCTTAGCATTTTGGCCAATTTTGGGAGGTCAACTTTGGTCAAGTACTGTACTTACAGAATCAAACTTAGAAACCAATCTGGTACTGTAGGGTATACTTCTAGACTTGCTCTTTCTAATGGGCTATACTAGGCAGCTGCAACTGCTATGGTTGGGGAGTAGGCGACCATGTTTTCCCCCCCTCTTTCCGTCATGTTCCCCCCCCCCCCTGACTATACTTTAGTAAAATATTTTATTTAGTTTTATGGCTGAGGGTTTCAATCAGCGGAGTTTCTTTGGAAATACTCCTGCAAATAGCTAGGATTCAAACAATATATTCTATAAATAAAATCAAACAAAACTCCATTAGTTCCTAAAGATAGTAAGCCATAACAATAAGAAAAAGTATAAGACAAAACTCAGAATCTGCAAACCTTGTTTTGCTGAGATTTTTATTTTTACCGAGATTTGAAACACACAGTCTGACCACCTCCCTCCAATAATGATAGCAGCGGTGAAAAATCACTTACAGTAGATGGCAAATTTTAAATTTTTAAATAAAGATTTTCAATTTCTAGTTAAGATTCAACGCAATCATTGTGGGTTAAACTTAGATCTAAGCTTGACAAGACATTATGAGAACACTACAGCGACAAGCATTTAAAAGCCTACACGATTAAATTAAGAATATTCCTATTGCTAGTTTTTGAGTAATTATTGAAGTTTTCAGGTGATAAAAACTGGCAAAAATTCTGGAAAATATGCTTTAACAGCAAAACATTCCCCTAATCGAAAATACCGGGTCAAGACCGGGTCAGAGCTCCTGACCCGGTGACCCGGTCCGTATAGTGACCCGAACTGACCCGGTGACCCGGTTTCATCTCTGATGTGCACTGTGTGACAGCCTTCAGAAGGCGAAAAAACCTCTGCAGCTTTGCAACTTTAGCTGGACCAATTGATACTGCAATTTTTATATTTGTATAGCGTCGTAAAGGAAACAAAAAAATGGGCATTCGCAGATTTTTAGAAAATGAAAGAAAAAATTTCCTCTGGCCCTACCCAAGAGTAGCGACCAGTGAAACCAAGACTGTTTTCACTGTTTTGTTTTGTAGACTGTGTTTTATTTGAAACTAAAATAAATTACTTTTGGCATTTGGTTCTTCTGCTTCTTTCTAACTCGGGACGTATTATCACTTTTCATTTTGCCTGAAGCCACCCATGCTTCTGCGTAACGGAGCGCATCGAAAGTGTCAAGTTGTGGCCATTTATATATCCACAAAAACATTAAGTTGTGCAAATGCTCCACAATAAGACGTGTTCGGCGGTCGTCCTTTACATTTACTTTTACTTTTTGGGCTATTTTAACTGCGTTTTTATCGATTTTAGACCACTCTGGATCCACCAACTTTTGGGTTCACACTAGTGGAGTGAGATATAATAAGGTCTCTATATCTGCTTCCTTGAGTTCTCTGGTGGGTGGGTGTGTTTCCCCCATCTTTTCGGGTGTGTTTTGCCCGCCCTGACTAAAATTCTTTTTTATTTTTTTCCAAAGTAGACAGCCCGGATGCCGTCCAACGCAGAAAAGACTAAAAAGGACTAAAAACATTGCGTAGTTCGCGTACCACGGACTAAAGACTACGCCGTGCGTGGTCCGCTTACTACGACTGCGCAGTGCATAGTCTGCGTATTACGCACTAAAAGGATGGCGCAGTGAGTAGTCCGCGTACTACGCACTAAAATACTGCGCAGTGCATAGTCCGCGACAACGCAATAAAGACTACGCCGTGCGTAGTCCGCGACTCCGCGTACCACTGAAAGAAAAGATTTCTACTGAGTAGCCTTTTGCGTCGGTGGTTTTGCACTTCGCGCGCCCTGCGTAGTCTTCATTGCCAGCGCGCGACGGCGCGCTTCGAGCGCCCTGCGTAGTCCTTTGTATCTGCTTGCGTAGTGCGTGGGTCCAGCCTACACTGGTGTAGGCTGAGTGTAGTCTATGCCGACCTGTGATTCCGGTCCAACCAAAAGTTCCTGGGAATTACCTTCGACCGCCGCCTCACGTTCAAACAGCATATTGCCAATCTGACCAGTTCCATGAAGAAAAAGCTGTCGGTCCTGTCCGCCCTGGGTGGTCGGACATGGGGCCAAACCAAAGAATCATTGAGAACTGTCTACCTGGCCTACGTCCGATCTGCTGCTGACTATTGCATTGGTGCATGGGGCCCGTCAGTAGCTGCATCCAACGTCAAAATCCTGGACAGAATCAACAATATGGCGGCAAGGAAAATCTCAGGCTGTACCCAATCAACCCCAATCGACTGCCTCCAGCTGGAAGCCAACCTGCTGCCTCTGGATACCATAATCCGCCAAAAGTCGCAAATTGCCTACACCAAGTCCATGTGCCTGCCTGAGACAAACCTGCGAAGTCAGGCGGCTAGAGGAAATGCACGACTCAGGCTGAAATCTGTGAAGTCCTGGAGAGAAGAAGCGGCACGATGGAACCGGGAAACTGGACTGGAAGATGTCAGTCTAGAACGAATCCCGGCAATTCCACCCTATCCTCCCTGGGAACAGGGGTGCGAGATCTCGTGTTTCACTTCCATCCCTGGACTTGGCAAATTCGACACTGACGACCAGGCACAAACGAAAACTGAAGCTGCCCTCAACAGCCATGCTAGCCCTAACATCAGAATCTGGTCCGATGGATCTGTCGCTGAATCGTGCCGCGATGGCGGCGCTGGAGCCACGATCCAACTTTCATATGGCCTGCCAGCCTCTATACAAGTGCCTGCTGGAAAATACTGTTCCAGCTAGAGCTGAACTGGTCGCCATCAAGTCCAGCCTAGCATGGCTGGCTGAACACCAGGATGTACTACCCACAAATCCATCTATACTTCTCTGCACTGATTCTCTATCTGCTGTCCAGCGCCTATCTCAAGGTCCTGCAGCTGCAGAGAGTAGTCTGGAGCAAGAAATCTGGCAGCTGGTAAGAACCATCGGAATCCCAACTGTATTCCAGTGGGTTCCTGGTCATCGTGGTATAGAAGGAAATGAAGAGGCGGATAGACTGGCGAAAGGGGCTTCCTCCGCTGACCAGCGGGAGGTGGCAGTTGACCTGTCTACGGCCAAAGCACTCATCATCAGAAACTCCAGGCGCAAATGGCGCGAATCCCTCTCCCACGCCACTGCGGACAGACTGTACAACCGCATTCCCCCACATGGAAACCTGGAAACCGGCCTTTCCAGAAGAGAGTTGCACCTTATGCCAGCTGCGGGCGGCTGGTAGTGTTGTTTCAGCAGCTGAAACTGAAACTGAAACCTAGTTTCAGCTTGTACATGTTTCAGTTTCAGTTGCTGAAACTGAAACTGAAACTGAAACCATAACAGATTTGGAGCTGAAACTGAAACTGAAACTTAGTCGAAGTGAGAGCTGAAACTGAAACTGAAACTGAAATTAAAATAACTTTTGAGCTGAAACTGAAACTGAAACTAGAACCGTTTTGGAGCTGAAACTGAAACTGAAACAGTTACAGCTCCACACTAAGACTGAAACTAGTTTCAGCTCTCGCTGAAGCTGAAACTAGTTTCAGCTCTCGCTGAAGCTGAAATAGGTTTCAGCTCTAGCATATGCATGGTTAGCATAGACGAGTGTTTCAAAAACTGGGTCCTGTTCCCAGCATGCACAATTCCGGCCTTATACATAAATATAAACATTTGACAAGTGCTTTTTGCAGAACAGAGCAAAATTGTACGGCAATGTTTATTTGATCTATTTCCAAAAAAAATTTTCTTTTTTCAGAATATTAAATAATCATTTTAAGATTTACTCAACGTAATTAACAACATTTTTATAAAATCAGCACATGGAGCCTAGCACCAACAACTAATAAGATCCCCAAATTTAAGGTTAATTAAATTGCTATGAATTCTTCCCTTTTAGACTGCTGCAGTATGATTTTTAGTATAGATAGTCGCAGTTATAGAAGTTTCTAATTATCAATGGAAAGAATTCACCATGACACCGAAAATTTGCAGTGCCCTGTCTGCCACAAACGAATGTCTAATGAGATTATGTGAAAGTTCAGAATTAGGAACGGAACCTAAATAGCAGTTAATTAATTTGATTAGCATAACATAAGGATAATATAGAGGATAACAAAAGCTGAAACTCATGTTAGTCAGAGCTGAAACTGAAACTGAAACAAGAACAAATTTTGAGCTGAAACTGAAAACTATAAAAGACTTGGGGCCTTTTCATAAAATGATTAAACGGATTAACTTAAAACTTTAATCGTTTTATGAATACCCTCACGGATTAAACGAATTAAAGTTTAATCCGTGACTTAAACGGACTAGTTTAATCCGTCGGCCAAAAACCTTTTCATAAAATACCGACGGATTAAACTTTAATCCGTGACGTATTCATAAAATCGGGACGGATTAAAATCTTCGCGGATTAAACTTTAATCCGCGGCCTTTTCATAAAATGATTAAGTTTAATCCATTTAATCCGTCACTTAAAAAACAGTTCAAAATCATTAAAGTTTAATCCTTGTTATTTGCGGGGATTAAATGGATTAAACATCAATTATGTAGTACTGATTCAGTTTGAAGACATCAACTTTAAATCTTCACTGCTCATTCATTATTTGGAGTTAGGCGGAGTTTTGGATTTCATTTTCCCGGTTTTTCCCGGTTTTTCCAGGTTTTTCAGACCCATTTTCCCGGTTTTTCTTAAAGTAAATCGCAGTTAATTTAGAAGCTTATACGTAATGATAGTAGCGATTATATCTATTTTGAGTTCATCTAGAGCATTTTAACTATAGAACGTAGTACATACGTAATATGCGTTTGATCATTCTGAAATTCAAAGCCAGCAAAAATTGATACAAAAACAAGCTTTAGATGACGTGTTCTGTGATACCAAAATACTATCTGGTTATCCGCCTATTCCAAACGTTAACTTCAAGAAAATTTTTCGATTTTGAATTTTGAATTTTTCTGTCAATTTTTTGGCACGTTGCGAATCTTTGTCATACAGCCAGGCCACAACCTTGGTTTCAAAAATATTTTCAGAAACGTTTTTGAAAAACATTTTAAAATTTTGAAATTTTTGTCAAAAACTTGATAATTTTTCATTACTTTGTCTAAAATATATATTATATACGGGTATCCGGATATTTTTCTCAAATCGGATATATCCGAATATAAAAATTAGTCGGATAGTCAGGTTCCCAAAAAAAAAAATCACGAAACAGTTTTTTGCCCGGTACTCTCGCAAACTTAGGTGGGCTAGCCCAACTAGGGTATATATGAATAGGGCTTGGCCTGACACATTTACCCACCTACTATCCCTGCTGTAGCTCATAGCTATCTGGAGTAATTAAAAAATTTCCGTGATTTTTTTTTGGGAACGATTCCCAAAAAAAAATCAGTCGTTCCCAAATAAAAAATCACCCCATTTATAATAACAGAGAAGGGCTAGCACATAACTTATATGGCCCATATATAGCCCGTAACTAGCTAACATTATAAGATACTAATTGGAACTGTAGCGTCCACCCATTCTACAGTGACATGCTTTTACAACGTAAGCCTGCCCTGACTTGGTGCGTCAAGGGTTGTGAGTTGAGGCAACTTATATTTCACCAAGGGAACAATTACGATGACGTTTTCTGCACTTTTAGCGTGCTTTCAATTAATATTTTATGCACACAAAACGTGCAAAAGATTTATCGGGATAGTTGTGACAACACTGAACATCACTAATACAAACCTTCTGAGCAGTCTGCCATGCTAGGACTATCGTAAAAACTTTTCTAAACCTAGCATATTATTGTATATTCTGGCTTAATTATACTAAATAATCTGTTACTAGCGTTAATTCAGCATAAAATTATCAATAATGCTCCGTTCCGAGCCGTAACAGGACGAATTTTTGCAACATTTGTATTGAGCCCGCCTAGACCTACGAAAACGAGCTCAGGTAGGGGTATGAGTAGTTTGAATAATTTTATGGCGCTAAACGTTCTAAAACAACGCTAATAGGGCCATATGCGTGATTTTAGAGAGTAGAATTGTCCATTTCAGCGAAGTTCAAAGTGATTTTTTATTTGGGAACTTGTTCCCAAAAAAAAATCAGGTAGCCCAGGACGAAGCATGAGAGCCAGCAGAGCTAGAATATGTGGTATCGTGAGCACTTTAGTGTCTTACCTACCAACCATAATTAGGGACTTAAGAAGTTTTCCCTTACTGTTTTGAGACTGATTTTCCAAGATCAAGTCAAAACTTATATACATAGAGGTCATTTTGGGGTGGTAGTCTTTGGTCTGGCGCCTAGGCTACGCGAGATGAGCTATATAACCCAAACTAATATATTATCTGGCTAAGGTCTTCTACTTACTGTGTGCCAAGTTTGGCTCGAAACGGCCGAAGCAGTTGGCAGATCTGGCTCCAATTTTTTTTTGGGAACTTTGCCTCTGATTTTTTTTTGGGAACCTGACTAGATATCTGGATATCCAGTGCCCATCACTACAAACTACTACACTACACTCAAAATTTGCACTGTTGCGATGCAGAAAAAATAAAAAAAATACAAAATGTATATATATAATTCATTTTTTGAAACTGGAGTATTTTCTTAGAAATTTACTATATTTATAGAATTTCTATTTTGTGCAATTCAAATCTTTCTGCTCGTCAGGGATGGACAGCCAAAGTCAATAGCAGAAAACAGATTTTGTGTTTTGTTAATGTTTTCCAGCAAAACTGTAAAAATGCCGTCTGTTCCGGATAGGCGACATTCAAGTTGGGTTGGAAAAATTTTGAGAAAATCATTGTAAAAAATATACGTAAATATCCTGGATCCTGGAAAACTTTACAAGATATTCTGAAAACAATTAGAAAATTCCTTAAAAACTAAATTCGGTGTTTTTAAGAATTGGACTTTATCAACTTTTCGTCATTTATTTTCTGAACATCATTTT
Source organism: Trissonchulus latispiculum (assembly GCA_030248195.1). NCBI lineage: Eukaryota > Metazoa > Nematoda > Enoplea > Enoplida > Ironidae > Trissonchulus > Trissonchulus latispiculum. The sequence goes on along the minus strand of JASAND010030447.1, from coordinate 2,625 downwards.
TATTAATTTGGCGAACGTCAAAAATAGATTTTTTTTAGATATTTAGTTAGAGTCAAATCTCGCGGCGGGGGTTGTCCCGGGAAAACTTTGAGGGGCTCGTACATTGAACCGAACTTTTCGAGGGGGCTGTACCATAGCCATAAACTAACATTAATTACTTCGTAAATTTGTAATTTTTAAATAAATTTGCACCAAAATTTTATAATTAGAATTTAGAAAAAAATTTCAAAATTTCGATCGATTTTTCTGGAAAACAAACTTTTGGTGAAAAATTATGGCAAAGCCGGAAATGTTTTGGCATTTTGCGCGAAAAAATTTTTCCAGCCATTTCTGCTGAAATCATGCCCAATTTTCCTTAGACCTGCCCCTTACGGCGATAGGGTTTGTACCGTATTCGGGTTAGAGGGGAGAGCTTGGATACCATACCCCCCCCACGTGTTAACCAACCTATCTGGTTGCATATATATTTCACTGTCCGCGACAGAGTGTATTATCGCATTCTTACATATGAATCAGCGGTCCTGACTTTGAGCATAACCATAGGTGTACCAGGCTACAGTTTACCCCCTGTGAGACCCCCCCACGGAGAGGCCAGACCCCCTCCCCCCCTACCCGGCCTCAACTACTCCCCCCCCAAGCCGAGCTCAAACCCCCCCTCCCCCCCCCCCTAAAACTGGGTCCAAACCAAGTAAAAAATGCAAAATTTTTGAAAAATTTTTTGCAATTTCTGAAAATTTTTGAAAAAAATTCAAAAAAATGGATGTAAATCAGCTATAAACAGCTAAAGATGGTTATTTATAGCAATTAAAAGGTAACATACGCAATTATAATTCACAATCTGGCCTAATTTAGGCATATTTTAGCACAAATTTCTCAATTTTCAAGCCCTCTTTTCGCATACGAAAGCTATTGACAGAAGCTTTTGAGTACGTTTAATGTACTGTACATCGAAAAAGGAGCATTTTTAGCTAAAAAAACTTGGGTACAGTTTAGGGGGGGTCCCCCCCCCAAATTTCGGATTTTGGTGGGGTCCCCCGAGCCAAATTTGGACCTTCTACTCCCCCCAACCCAAACAGGTGGTATATACACCTATGAGTATTAACCCCCAGAATTTAAAGAAATCTTTTGTTTTTTCAATAAAATTGTTCTTCAAATCTTAAATTCTTTTCATCTTGAAGAGAGAAATGAATTTTTCGAAATTTAGACATTCTCTCCAAGAAGGGAGATTTCTATGCTTTTACTGTAGAAAAAAACAAAAATCTATTTCCGCAAAAAATTTTTCCAAAAAAAAACTTTTCTGTCACTGTACGCACTAGCTTGGCTATTATTCGACTTTCAAATTTCTTAGCCAGGGCTGAATAGTTATATACAACAATCAAGGTTATTCCTGCACTGTTTTCAAAAAATCCTAAAAACTGAAGAAAGTGACAAAAATTAAGGAGAAACAAGAAGAAATCAAACAATTTGATAATCGGTTGAAGAAAATCTAAAAGAAAATGTAAGTTTCATGGGTAAAACTCGAAATTCGTTTTTAACATTTAACTGAAATTTTTAAATTTGCACTAAAATACAAAAAATTTCTCTGACTTTCTCGGCTTTCCCGGTTTTTCCCGGTTTTTCCCGGTGTTTCACGATTTTCCCTGATATTCCCGGTTTTCCCGGTTTTTCCCGGTCGCATGAACCCTGTGTATGGTTGGTAGTGTTGTTTCAGCAGCTGAAACTGAAACTGAAACCTAGTTTCAGCTTGTACATGTTTCAGTTTCAGTTGCTGAAACTGAAACTGAAACTGAAACCATAACAGACTTGGAGCTGAAACTGAAACTGAAACTTAGTCGAAGTGAAAGCTGAAACTAAAACTGAAACTGAAATTAAAATAACTTTTGGAGCTGAAACTGAAACTGAAACTAGAACCGTTTTGGAGCTGAAACTGAAAACTGAAACAGTTACAGCTCCACACTAAGACTGAAACTAGTTTTTTCCCTCGCTGAAGCTGAAAACTAGTTTCAGCTCTCGCTGAAGCTGAAATAGGTTTCAGCTCTAGCATATGCATGGTTAGCATAGAGGAGTGTTTCAAAAACTGGGTCCTGTTCCCAGCATGCACAATTCCGGCCTTATACTATAAATATAAACATTTGACAAGTGCTTTTTGCAGAACAGAGCAAAATTGTACGGCAATGTTTATTTGATCTATTTCCAAAAAAATTTTCAAAATTCAGAATATTAAATAATCATTTTAAGATTTACTCAACGTAATTAACAACATTTTTGTAAAATCAGCACATGGAGCCTAGCACCAACAACTAATAAGATCCCCAAATTTAAGGTTAATTAAATTGCTATGAATTCTTCCCTTTTAGACTGCTGCAGTATAATTTTTAGTATAGATAGTCGCAGTTATAGAAGCTTCTAATTATCAATGGAAAGAATTCACCAATGACACCGAAGATTTGCAGTGCCCTGTCTCTGCCACAAACGAATGTCTAATGAGATTATGTGAAAGTTCAGAATTAGGAACGGAACCTAAATAGCAGTTAACTAATTGGATTACATACATATGAGAATATAGAGTGATAACAAAAGCTGAAACTCATGTTAGTCAGAGCTGAAACTGAAACTGAAACAAGA
>JASAND010030446.1:0-17623 GCA_030248195.1 Trissonchulus latispiculum | reverse complement strand
GCGACGGCCAGCGACGGGGTCGGAGGCGGATGTGCTAGCAGCCGCGCCATCTGCTGGGTGTCGTGTGTTACGGGAGCCCAAGCCGCTGGGGCCAGGGAAGGAATCGTTTTCGTTGGACCCTTGCCCGCCTTCCGTTTGCACTAGATTGCTTGGAGAGACGTCCCCCGGGTTGCCTGTACTTGAACACTTTCGGGATCCTAAACCAAAGCAAACATTGAGTTCGTAATAACGTAAGAGAAATTATTGACTAATTTTTATAAAGCATCCGACCTTTATTACTTTATGTCACGAATGAATACCATAAGTTAATGCCTGCAACAATCCATAGTTAATTTTATGATACAATTTACGCTATTGGTTGTACTTTTGGATCTTGGTCCAGGCCTCCTCGTTTTTCTACGTCTTTCGTTCTCCTCCGCCCGCAGTATGCCAATCATCTCTTGCTTCGTTAGCACTAAAACAGGGGGAGTAAGAAGTGTACTAAATCTAAAAAATAGTATAAAAAGTATATACACCAAAGCACTATGTACATAAACGACATCAACAAACCGGGAAGGGGCCAATATAAATTTAACCAGGCTGGCCTGTTGACATAAAGATACAAAGATGTCAAATAAAAACTGAGTACGAACCTATATCTGTATAGCCAAGAAAGGCCGCTGAGAAGTTAATCAAAGTTTGTGATTTGTGTGAAGTACGTCCGGCCACTACAACGTTCTCGTAACCCGGTTCTTGTCGGCGAATGCGCTGCAAAATTTCACGCATCAAATCAGGGGTGCAGCCTGGGTAATTTTGAAACTCTCTGAGATTCCATCGATTCGTTTTTGTGGATACACCTAAACATAGATTTTCGTCATACAATAACAATAACAAGGATAAGCTATTGTTTTATTATATTTATTTGTCTAACTAACAGATCGCTTTTCCACACTGAGCCACGGTGTTTCCAAATCCATTTCCGCGTCGACAGATATTTTTCCCCCGTATATATATATATATATTGTAAACCAAAACAGAAAAGAGAGACCGCCCGTCCCACTGTCCATCTGCGTTATTCTTAGTGTTTCCATATCCATTTTCGCGTGCACAGAGATCCTCCTCCCTGCCTATATTTAAATCCAGGAGAGAGGGGGGGGGCGTATCAGAAAACCCTTGTACGTTGCGACGACCCGTCTTACACTCTAACCATCTGCGTTGTTCTCAGTGTTTTCATATCCATTTCCGCGCCCACAGACATTCTTTCCCCGTCTGTATTTAAAACTGAAAGAGAAAAGGGAGTAGGCCGTATCAGAAATCGCCCCTGTACTTACGCTTTGATCCGCGACGTTTTTTACACGTATTCAGCTGTTTCCGTGTTAGCGGAGTAAGCAGAATCTGCGCTGCTTTCAGTGTTTCCAATTCCATTTCCGCGTCCACAGAGATTCTTTCCCCGTCTATATTTTCAAAGATCCGACCGTCAGACACAGCATCAGCTCCAGTTTCCACGACTGCTGAGACAGTGTCCACCATCTCAACTAACAATCTCGACACCGCCACCTTTACCTGTGTGTCCGTTTCCTTATGCATTCTGAAAGTTTAAATTAACTAGACATAACACATACAAACAAAGTATGGGAAAGGATGCCACCGGACGAGTCTACAGGTCTCCTTGTCAGTAATTCTTCCGCCGCCCCGCCTGTACACCTACAGAAAACCACATCTCAGGGGGAGGAAGACGTGATTTATCGTCTAATTTCAAAAATTTTTTCCTTTTTGTGTGCGACAGGCGCTGAAACCCATAGATGTATAAGGGGGGGGGGGGGGAGGGGGGACCCCCCCCCCCCCCGCCAAATTGACAAATTTTCGCGGCCCCCCCCAGATTTTTCAGACTTTAGCTAGGCCCCCCCGATTTTGGGCCAAAACGTGGCCAAAAATGGCAAAAAATCGAAAATTTAGGGGTTTTTTGGGAAATTTGGCGGACCCCCCCCACCCTCCGTCGGATCCCCCCCCCCCCCCAGATTTTTTGCCCAACCACACCTATGCTGAAACCCTCCTCCCGCGACGCTTATTCGGAGAAAAACACAACTTTGAGGGGGGGGGGCCTCTCCGGTACAGCTACAGAACAACACATCTCAGGGGGGGGGCTCTCAACCACCCCAACATCCCCCCCCCCGCCCAGAGTGTGCACCTACAGAAAAACACATCTTAGGGCGGGAGACGTGTGATTTTGCCGCCCCCACGCTTGAGTTACGTTTTTAGAAAAATTTCCTTCCCTCCCCCCCCCCCCCCTTACGTGATTTATAGTCACGTTTTTAGAAAATTTTCCTTCACTTTCCCCCCCCCCCCTTAGGGGGGGGCCCTGGGGGAGAGACGTAATTTACATTCTACTTTAAAGTTTCAGATACGGGCGTAAAACACATCCTTCCCCCCCCTCCCCCGGTACACCTACAGAAAAATACATCTTAAGGGGGGGGACGTAGAAGCGTGAATTACGTTTTTAGAAAATTTTCCTTCACTTTTCCCCCTCCTTTAGGGGGGGGGGTGGGGGAGAGACATAATTTACATTCTACTTTATAATCACCCTAAAACCACCCCAACACCCCCCCCCCCAGAGTGTGCACCTACAGAAAAACACATCTTAGGGGGGGGACGTGTGATTCCCCCCCCCACGCGTGAGTTACGTTTTTAGAAAATTTTCCACTTTTCCCCTCCTTTAGGGGGGGGGGGAGAGACGTAATTTACATTCTACTTTATAATCACCCTAAAACCACCCCAACACCCCCCCCCGGAGTGTACACCTACAGGAAAACACATCTTAGGGGGGGGCGTGTGATTTCCCCCCCCCCACGCGTGAGTCACGTTTTTAGAAAATTTTCCTTAAACCACCCCAACATCCCCCCCAGAGTGTGCACGCGTGAGTTACGTTTTTAGAAAATTCCCACCCCCGGAGTGTACACCTACAGAAAAACACATCTTAGGGGGGGGACGTGTGATTTCTTAGAAAATTTTCCTTAAACCACCCCAACACCCCCCCCCCCAGAGTGTGCACCTACAGAAAAACACATCTTAGGGGGGGGGTCTTGTGATTCCCCCCCCCACGAGAGGCAAGAGACAGAGGCAGAGAGGGATATTGCGAAACACCGGGGAGGGGTGGTTTCTGTGTTTTTATAAGGGCGTAGAGACATCCGCTCGCTCCGGGGGAGGGCGCGTGTGATTTTCTCCCCCCCACGCGTGAGTTACGTTTTTAGAAAATTTTCCACTTTTCCCCTCCTTTAGGGGGGGGAGAGACGTAATTTACATTCTACCATATCTCCGCCCCACCTTTTGTGTTAATTACCTTAGAAAGAACTCTCCTTTCCGTAAAGAGAAGAGCAGGGAACAAAACAGGATTAGCTTTTTAAATTTTACGAACATTTACTCAACCACCCCAACACCCCCCCCCAGAGTGTGCACCTACAGAAAAACACATCTTAGGGGGGGGTCGTGTGATTCCCCCCCCCCCACGAGAGGCAAGAGACAGAGGCAGAGAGGGATATTGCGAAACACGGGGGGGGGTGGTTTCTGTGTTTTTATAAGGGCGTAGAGACATCCGCTCGCTCCGGGGGAGGGCGCGTTTGATTTCCCCCCCCACGCGTGAGTTACGTTTTTAGAAAATTTTCCACTTTTCCTCTCCTTTAGGGGGGGGGGGAGACGTAATTTACATTCTACTTTATAATCACCTAAAAACCACCCCCACATCCCCCCCCGGAGTGTACACCACCCTATAACCACCCCAACATCCCCCCCCCCAGAGTGTACACCTACAGAAAAACACATCTTAGGGGGGGGGGCGTGTGATATCCCCCCCACGCGTGAGTTACGTTTTTAGAAAATTTTCCTTAAACCACCCCAACATCCCAACATCCCCCCCCAGAGTGTGCACGCGTGAGTTACGTTTTTAGAAAATTTTCCTTCACTATTCCCCCTCCTTTAGGGGGGGGGTGGGGGAGAGACATAATTTACATTCTACTTTATAATCACCCTAAAACCACCCCAACACCCCCCCCCCAGAGTGTACACCTACAGAAAAACACATCTTAGGGGGGGGGGCGTGTGATACCCCCCCACGCGTGAGTTACGTTTTTAGAAAATTTTCCTTAAGGTGGTGGTGTCCTTTTGTGCAGTGCTTTTGTCGTGATTTTTTTGAAACGCTATAACTTTCGCAATTTTGAGAGTTGGAAAGAGCTTTATACATCATTTTAAAGCTTAGAATCTGCAGATTCACATCAGCTTATGAAACCAGCAAAATCAGCACAAAACTAGCAAAAATGTTCTGACATGCTGACATCTGACAGGCTAAATATAGACGAAAAATTTTTGAACATGGATTTCTCAAAACTGTAGAATCGGCCAAAATTTTTTCTTGTGCCATGGTATGAAGGACATATGGGCCGAGGGACATTTCTTTGGATTTGGCTCAACAAGCCTCAATACTCCAGAAAATCCGGCAAACGTGTGATGACACGAAATTTCGCAACTTTGTATTCAGTTTTCTCGCAACTGGAGACGTTTTAACTCAAACCCTGAAAAAAGTCCCTCCGCAATAGTGCGAATTTTCATTCTGGCAAAGATCACGCGAATCCATTGGGTAATTTTTGAGAAACCGCTGTTTAAAACAAAATAACCGCAGTTTTTGCCAAAATGGTTTTTCGGCCAAATCTCTAGCTTAGAGCAACGAATCCCAGCTAATAGGCACTGATAAAATGGGCAATTTGACCGCGTATTGATTGAGTATAAATAATCGAAAATTGTTCGTAGCATTTAGCAGTTATTTTGAAAAAACTGATTTTTTCGAAAATGGCCGTTTTTTGACCCCAAAAATCGGTTTTGGCTTATACTGACTTAACCCTGAGAGATAGCTTAAAGGTTGTAAAAGCAAAAATGTTCGTTTTTGTACCCTCTTTCCATCCATAACAACCAATCTGATGTATCGATTACCTTCTGAGAGTATTATGCCAAAAATCGAAAATTTCTCATCTTTTCACCTAAAGATGCGGGACTGGTCCGAGAATGTTAAAGAGCACCAAAATAGCATATTTGGAAAGTTTCATCTACTTTCATAAAGAATTGAAGCCTGTAGGGTCAAATTTACACAAAAGGAAACCACCACCTTAAACCACCCCACCCCCCCCCCCCAGAGTGTGCACCTACAGAAAAACACATCTTAGGGGGGGGTCGTGTGATTCCCCCCCCCCGAGAAGCAAGAGACAGAGGCAGAGAGAGATATTGCGAAACACCGGGGGGTGGTTTCTGTGTTTTTATAAGGGCGTAGAGACATCCGCTCGCTCCCCCTCCCCGGTACACCTACAGAAAAAGACATGTTAGGTGGGGAGGAGTCATTTTGTGGGGGACGCGCAAAAACAGAAAAACACATCTTAGTGGGGGAGAGACGTGGGAGCATCCATAGTGTTTGATGGCGTACGGGCATCCATAGTGTTTTGAGCGTGTCAGTAGCTAACATATACACAATAGAGAGTTTTAACTTTTAGTCTTTGCCACATCTCATGCCATTTTCGTTAATTAAAAACAATCGTTAATCTTTACTGAACGAGAAATATTAGTGGAACTTTACAGAAGCCTTTTTGTAACAATTCTCCCGCTGCTTATCACAAAAAACATATCTCCGCCCCACCTTTTGTGTTAGTTACCTTAGAAAGAACTCTCCTTTCCGTAAAGAGAAGAGCAGGGAACAAAACAGGATTAGCTTTTTAAATTTTACGAACATTTACTCAGCCGGTATAGGCGACAAGTAAAACAAGAACAACTTAATGAAAAATCGATAAGCTTATACTAAACCTGCTTACTAAGCCTTCACTCACTATCGTCATATACAAAAATCTGTCATTTTCGTACAAACAAGAGCAGCTCCGGAGTGTACACCACCCTATAACCACCCCAACATCCCCCCCCCAGAGTGTACACCTACAGAAAAACACATCTTAGGGGGGGGCGTGTGATATCCCCCCCCACGCGTGAGTTACGTTTTTATAAAATTTTCCTTAAACCACCCCAACATCCCAACATCCCCCCCCCCAGAGTGTGCACGCGTGAGTTACGTTTTTAGAAAATTTTCCTTCACTATTCCCCCTCCTTTAGGGGGGGGGTGGGGGAGAGACATAATTTACATTCTACTTTATAATCACCCTAAAACCACCCCAACACCACCCCCCCCCCAGAGTGTACACCTACAGAAAAACACATCTTGGGGGGGGGGGGTGTGATACCCCCCCCCCACGCGTGATGTACGTTTTTAGAAAATTTTCCTTAAACCACCCCCCCCCCCCCCCAGAGTGTGCACCTACAGAAAAACACATCTTAGGGGGGGGGTCGTGTGATTCCCCCCCCCCCCCGAGAAGCAAGAGACAGAGGCAGAGAGAGATATTGCGAAACACCGGGGGGTGGTTTCTGTGTTTTTATAAGGGCGTAGAGACATCCGCTCGCTCCCCCTCCCCGGTACACCTACAGAAAAAGACATGTTAGGTGGGGAGGAGTCATTTTGTGGGGGACGCGCAAAAACAGAAAAACACATCTTAGTGGGGGAGAGACGTGGGAGCATCCATAGTGTTTGATGGCGTACGGGCATCCATAGTGTTTTGAGCGTGTCAGTAGCTAACATATACACAATAGAGAGTTTTAACTTTTAGTCTTTGCCACATCTCATGCCATTTTCGTTAATTAAAAACAATCGTTAATCTTTACTGAACGAGAAATATTAGTGGAACTTTACAGAAGCCTTTTTGTAACAATTCTCCCGCTGCTTATCACAAAAAACATATCTCCGCCCCACCTTTTGTGTTAATTACCTTAGAAAGAACTCTCCTTTCCGTAAAGAGAAGAGCAGGGAACAAAACAGGATTAGCTTTTTAAATTTTACGAACATTTACTCAGCCGGTATAGGCGACAAGTAAAACAAGAACAACTTAATGAAAAATCGATAAGCTTATACTAAACCTGCTTACTAAGCCTTCAGTCTCTATCGTCATATACAAAAATCTGTCATTTTCGTACAAACAAGAGCAGCTAAAAAATAGTAAAAAAACAGATAGTAGACTCTCTGATTTAACAAAAACCGTAAATGTCGACATAAATTTGTGTTAGTAAAGCTCGCATTAGGGATATCGTGTCGTGTTAACACGTCTTTTCTTTTTCACTGAAGATGTGTCACACCAAACGTACAACGTATTTGCAGGTGTGTCACATGAAACGCTCAGGCACAAAAGCAACTTTTGCAACGCAGCAGTCTTGTTTTGTGGACCCAAGTAAAGATGTGCAAATAATGTGAAAATGAAAAAAAATTGAAGAACCTTCCTTGCTACATTTTCATGAATTGTGCTTACAGCGAACTATTTTTGATTTTTATCCTACATATGAAACTATGACTAGGTTGTGTACTAAAGTGGTGTAACTTACACCTGATATCAACCAGTTACTCACAAAGAAAGTATTAATGAATTATGATTACGCTGATCACATGCCAAGATCTATCTATTTATCAGGAAGCGATATCGTTTTCTGCAATAAAACTTACTATTATTCGAAGATAGTTGAAAAGACTGTTATTGTATTAAGCAAAATATGCTTATAGTAGTATATGTAAAGAAAATGGAAAAAATAGGGGATTTAGAATTGCTTTCTAAAAAGTTCCGGAAACTTGGTTAATTGTTCCCCAGGAAACGAGTCTGAGTTCACCAAAAAGGGGATGTTTCTCATGCAACTTTAAATGATAAAACCTATCACGAATATGCTACACATAAGTCAGTGTCACAGTAGTTATTGTCGGTGAATTGGGCTCATTTAAAAAGTTTGGGTTTGTCCGACTGCCAGCTATTGGGAAACATTCGAATTTAATTGTTTAATCCTTTCAATCAAAACTTAAGGTGAGGGCAAGGTCTAGAGACTGCTCCGGATGACTATTTTTGTGCTAAAGTGGTATTAGTGGTTGCTGACTGGGTCCGCCTCAACTAATGTGGACAGGCGTCCCTATTTTCAAACAACTTAACAAGCAGGTCTCTAGTTCCAAGAAGCCTTACAAGCCTGGAAATAACACCCTGAAAAAGAAAGCACACAGACAATAACAATGTAATCTTTTGAATTGTAAGTAGCTAAGTTTGTATCTTTTAGTTGTGGAATCATGATTATTGTTGTTTGTTTGCTCTTGTTGACGTACGAATTGTAGTTGAGTATTAATTGTAAATTACTCAACGGAATTTGTAATTATGTAAGTCAGAAATTATATAGTTTCATCTTCTTTTGCAATTGAAACTAAAATGGCACAAAAATGTTCAGTATGTAATGGGTGTAGTTTTTGTCTTGTCAGTAACTTTTAGTTTTATAATGGTAACTGTAACTTTATTAAGCATGAGTATTAGTGAATCCGTTCACCATTAATTGAGTTTGAGATTGGTTAGCTTTTAACCCCTTCAATTCTGCAGCATCAAGTATATGGGGTTCATTCACAGGTCCACTCCCCTGAGTTTGTGTGAGTGTGTAAGGCCCAGTCTGAGTGTCTCTGAACGTGTATATGTGTGTGAAGTTCCTGCTCCGCCTTTTCTATGTCTCTGAAGAATCTCCCTCGTTGATTAGTAATACGCACGGGCTAGACAGAGGGGAACGAACCTCTCTGTAAGAAATGCACAGGTCACCCTCTGAAAAAAAGAAGAAGCAAGAATATTAATAGTCAACATTAATAGCAAAAGTATAATAGGATTCTAGCTAATTTTAAACTACGTCGAAGTCTGGCTTCTGCCAGTTTTGTTTATTTCATCTTGGGCTTCCAGGCCCCCTGTCCGTTATTACGATTTTCCTCTTCTTCGCTTCTCGTTTCCATCGGCTTTCCTTTATCGTGCACGTCTGTTTGCAAATAATATTGGAATCTTTAGAAATGAAACTCAGGACAAAGGCCCTCCAAAACAAAAGCGCAGTAAAAGTTTATTGCCCAGGGTTTTAGGGTACTCTGGGCCGCTTGAAAAACGGCCTTTGGGCCCTAAACATTACGCAACTAAAATCACGAATTGCTCAGGTGCAAATTCAAAAGAAGGAGGCTGGGTCCTCCCATTCAAACCAGCCAATGACAGAACGCAATCATGAAAGCAGCCAATCATCGAAAGATGATTGTAAAAGACAGGGGAAAGAAAGTTAATGTGAGACCAAAATTTGCAGTTTCCAGTCAGTCTGGGATTGGGGGGTACTAGCGGATGGCCGCTCTCGATTCTGAGGTTTTGGGGGGAGAATCACAGACACCCCTTGAGATGTTCTGCTGGAAGAGGCTTTGCCTCTCCCCTTCTAGGATACCTCCCTCAAAATTTTGTCCACCTCTTGGAACCCTAGGGTGGGATTCTGGGTGCTCCTGGGGGGAATGGTTCGCCTAAAATAGGTTGGCTGCAGAAGGCTATTTCGAATTTCTCCCTCTAGATTGAGCTGCCCCTTCTCCCCTTTAGGATTTGCTTTGAAATAAGTAAGTGCGAGTTCTAAAATACCTAATCGGACTTCGAGTCCCTCCCTCGATAATATCTTGTTGAAATTCGGGCTCTCGCCGCCCTAGATTATTGACATTAGATTTTTTGTTGCTTTCATGTATTGTGTGCTAATATCGGCAGATATTAGCTGTATTTCCCTGGATTTCCTGGGAAGGAAATCTAGGATACGTCATTGGTGGGGGATTTCTGACGGAAATCCCCTGTACAAAATTTCTTTCAATTCGCAAAAAATCCACTATCAACCAGTTTTCTGACTGCTTTACCAGGGTTCTCAAGCCGATTCTTGTGTCCCAAATTCAGAATATTATTTTCAAAGTAACTAGCAGAACTTTTGTCCAACAATCCTAGCAATCGTTGGGTTCTAGTTTCAATTAAAAAAACCACACACGACTTTCCCCCTATTCTCGAAATCCAGTTAATAATGCTGAATCCCGGTTAAAACCGACGAGGTTTTAACCCATTTGATTCAATCCTAGCACGGGTTTCTTCTGGACCCGATCAGTCTTGCTCTGCCTTCTCGCTGCTCTGTTTCCGCCTCCTGTTCTGTTCCTAGATCCCGTGGATCCCTCGGTCTGTCAGTGATCTCCCGGACATCAGCCTGCTTTCTCCGTCTCCTGATCGTTGGTCTCTTCTGATCTGCCAGTGTGAGTGAAGCCATTTTGGATCACCCCAGGACCCTCCGTTCTTCTCTGCCTTCGATCGGTCTCTCCTGCTCCTTTCTTGCTGCTCTGTCCGGATCGCCAGGGAATCAGCTTCAAAACGTCAGTTTGCTGAGGTTCACCTTGAATCTAGAACTTTTCTGAGAGCCACCTCCTTGGCTTAGGGACGCACAGCTAGAGTTAGGACTGTCATATTGGAAATTGGAGTTTGGGTTGGATGTTAAGTTTATCTTTTTGAACAATTCGATGATCCGTGTTAAACTGTTAACAATCACTTTCTATATTTAAAATGTTTGCTGTCCTTCCGTCTAAAACTGTTTATGCTTTGATCTGCTTTGTTTTTGCTGTTTCTGCCAAATCTGCTCAAATTCTCTCTCTAAAGTTTCAAGCTAAGTTTCTAAAGTCTATAGGTCGCCCTCTTAGCAGAGGATAGAATAGTTATTGGTTTTCTGCTGGTGCGTATTGCTGGTAACTATTCGTGGCCGGTAAAGGGTGGACTTGTGCACATTTTCAGGTACATATAGGGAGCATATAAAGAACTTCCCCCCTCGACCCCGGAAACCAAATCATTGTGTGACTGCAAACCAATTCGCAGTCTGAGAAACGAGTTCGGTTTGTGTGAGTGTGCGTGTGTGTGTACGTGAGGCAACCCTTAGGCTAAAATACTAATCTAACCAAAATTTTCTTAGGTTTCAGCTCTAGTTCTTCTGCTAGGTTTCGGAGTAGGGACCTGCGACTGATCATAGTATTGGGTCTAGTTGTTAGGCAGTGAACGGATTCTATTCGTATCAGTCTTTGCAATAGCTTTGTAGTGTATTTGATCTTGTATGTGTGAAGTGTACGGTAATCTGTCATAGTAAAGATAGTTATTAGGATCAGAGCTTAAGTCGTTGTAGTTGATACTAGATTGGATAGGAGACCGCTGAGTCGACGATATGTGGAAAAATGGATCAGTCTTCAAATAAATCCTTAAGTGGCTTTTAGCGCTCAAGATAAAGGAGTAGAGCTAAAACTCTTTAAATCGTTTAAACCTGTAGGCGAGTTAAAATGAACTGTTTAACTCTTTTAACCCGTTTAACTAGGTGTACGAAAAGGCCCTAAGGGTCCAATCTCTTACGAAGACAGATCACTACCCTAAATCATATCCTAATCAAACATCATTTATTATGGAATTTATTCTAAAAACAGGCAAGCACAACTGTATATAAAGGCACCAAGGTCCTACTGATTGTTACATAAGCAAAAACCAACACTAATTAATTAGTCTAATTATTGGAATAACTCATCACTTCAGACCGACGTCACTACGCACAAGTAATGATTGGGTTGAATGGTTGTTTTAGAATCGCAAACCGTAATTGTTAGTTTTTCACACGTATAAAGTTTAATTGTAGCTTAAGATTAAACCCAACAGCCATAAAAAGAAATTAACAACAATACCCTAATCTAATCTAATTTACTTCAATCAAATTCACAACAATACATATAACTTTTTGGCAATCAGTTTCATACACTTGGTCCGGGGGTAGTGACCGGACCGGCCAGCGATCTACCGGCCGACGGCCGCCGGTAAAATCCCGGCCGGCCTCAAACATGAGCTATCATGAATACTGCTGCGAGGCCGACAAAGTAAGCCCATTTTTAATTTGCTGACATTTAAAATGCCATAGATAGTACATGAAAACCTAAGTCAAACCCACTGCAGCATTGCTATTGCGACAAAATGCAACAATATTAGGTTTAACATAATTACTAACAACCCAAATCAGGTGCCGCATTTTTCTATCCGGCTTTAGTTTGTCAATTATTTGCAGATACTGTCCAAACAAATACTTTGCTATGGAATTAACTGCGCAAACAGGAAGCGCTGTTAGTCTTAACAACCTTAAGCCACAAAAGACAGTGTTTTTCAAATATGACGTATTGCGACCTTGCGATATCCGTCGGCACGAAAAGGATATATTCAACTGGCTAAGATTAATTCAGGTCAATTTAGTAAAGGTTGCCATTTCATCAGTCAAAAGTTGGGCATCTGATTTAGGATTGTCAAAAAAGTCGATAAAACCAGAAGTTTCATTCGTATTTACTGCAGGAAACACATGCAACATTTACAAGTTGGGCATCTGATTTAGGATTGTCAAAAAAGTCGATAAAACCAGAAGTTTCTTTCGTATTTACTGCTGGAAACAAATGCAACATTTACAAGTTGGGCATCTGATTTAGGATTGTCAAAAAAGTCGATAAAACCAGAAGTTTCTTTCGTATTTACTGCAGGAAACACATGCAACATTTACAAGTTGGGCATCTGATTTAGGATTGTCAAAAAAGTCGATAAAACCAGAAGTTTCTTTCGTATTTACTGCAGGAAACACATGCAACATTTACAAGTTGGGCATCTGATTTAGGATTGTCAAAAAAGTCGATAAAACCAGAAGTTTCTTTCGTATTTACTGCAGGAAACACATGCAACATTTACAAGTTGGGCATCTGATTTAGGATTGTCAAAAAAGTCGATAAAACCAGAAATTTCTTTCGTATTTACTGCAGGAAACACATGCAACATTTACAACTCCGGAAAAAATTGCAAAAGCTAGTTTTCTGAAGACTTCAAAGAGTTCCTTTACAGCCCGACCACACAGGAGCACTATTATGCAAAACAACAAAAAATTTCTGTAATTTTTACAGTAGTCTTTTTAAGTTTGCCGAAGCAGTAGGTCAGTATCGATCTGTTTGAAGTAATATTTGGCACTGGTCATTCGGCACAGACAGAAGTGTCCTTTTAGCGTTTTGAAATCAGGACAAAACTTATTTTTGAGCTCTTTTTTGTGCCGGCTGTCTTGTGTACCCTCCGACCAACCTACACAGTATGCCGTATCAGCAAATTGCATAAAGCTGGCATAGGAGCTCTCGATGCTTCGCGCGCCCAATTCCGGCTCAAATTGGCAGTTAGGGATCAGTAGCTTCATGATACGCTTCAGATATGTCTGATTCAGCAGTTTAATCACAGCCGGCTCGCAATAACCTTCGAAGTCTGTGCCGCCACTGTAATCGTCGTAGTCGAACGAGGTACAAAAATCATCGCAGCTCGTGTCAGGTTTCGGCTTTCCCAGAAGCAAATTCGCCTAATTCTGTACGTCGCCCAGCCACACATAGTCTGAAACAGTTAACATTAGTTTTTCTTCTCGAATTATGTTGCAAAATTCTGCAGTATATGTTGCGCAAAGTGTGTTCAACTAATGCAATCTTAACTTGGTTATTCCTTTTGTACACATAGTGTTTGCAGGGGGCAAAATGAAATTGAAATTTGACATAATTGTCCAAAACTAAATTCTTTTGGCATTCTATGACTGGTTAGAATACACCTGCTGTTAGCAGTTACTTCTTTGAATTCTTAGAATTGATCAGATATGTTTCAGTTGTATATTACTTGTAATATCATTTTAATATTGATTTCCAAAATTTAATATATTCTATTTTAATTATACTGCATCAGAGTTTTTATTAATGGACTGTCAAGGGGCAACGGACACCTAAATCGATTGATTTTACCATAGATGCTTTCATGTCGGTAAACATCAAGGAGTTAGTAAACTGATGAAAGCTTGGATCTTGGGGGCACCCTATATTGCTCCGATTGCTTCGATCGACTGCACCCATCCGACTGCTTCGTAGATGAGGACTTCAATCCCAGTCGAAACAGGATCTTGTGACATAGTGGACAGTCTCCTGTTGATTGGATGTTAGCTTCTTCAGGTCATAGGGAGCTCGGATAAACAAATGATGTATATCGGGTTGAGGAGACTTGGGATGCTGAATCAGAACAGTTACCTCCAAGGGGGTATCTCCAAGCTTCTGAGCTCCAATGCAAGCAACAGCAATGAAGGCAGTAGTCATGACTGAACACTTGCCGATGTTGAGTGTCTTATTTATAGGTATAAAAGTAGGTTAACGAAAACCGGTTTTAACTGGTTATAATGTGGAAGTGTATTGATGTTTGAAAGCAATCTAAGATGCCACAATTTTTTAATCAGTGCAATTGTGGTGACATAATGTAGTATATTAATGTGTAGGAAGCGCCACCAGCGCCACTTGCGCTACTGCGTCAGAACTGTCGTTTTTATACTACTTATATCCTTCGAAGTGAATTTAATTAAGGGGGTGTCCACTTTTGGGTCATTTTTTTGACAATCTCCGATTTTATCATTTTCTCATATTTTATTGTCCAAGTGGGATATTTTAACGAGTTTATAGAATTTAAGTCGGATCTCTTATGGTTGTTGAGAAATTCGCCTCAAAGCAGAGGTGTGCATGTGTTAAGGTCGCACTTCCCTTACATTCAGTCCACTTTGGAAAGCTATAACTTACTCAATATTGAGAGCTATGAATGGAGCGACATATCAAAATGAAGCTCTACATCTTCTGCGTCGTTTGGTATCATTGAAACATGTCTACCTAATTTGGATGTTCCGCAAGCTTACCAAACTCGGCCACAATTTTTGACCAAAATTTTTTCTGAAAAAATTTTAAGCAACAAAAAAATGGTCTCCTCCAATGTGTATATAAGATAATTTGCCAGGGACGGTTTTTTGATTTTGTCAAAAGATCATTTCAGTATGCAGAAATTGAGCATTTTCTGAAAATTTGGCATTTTATCCAACTTTGAAAAATCATTGCTCTTGATTGGAGGCTGATAAAGAGAAAAACAAAAAACCGCCCGGGGCAAATTGTCCAAACATACTGTGTGTAAAATATCTTTTAGATCCACCCATTGGTTGTGGAGCAATCTTCGGTCAAAAAATTTTGGCCGCAATTTGACGAAATCAGTTATTCGACCAGAACTTTAGACTCATTCAGTGTACAGGGCTCCAATTAAAGTAAGTTGTGCCTCTTTCGAAGCTCTTTCATTTGAGTATAAACTTGTCTACGCTTATAGTGTACACTGGCTCCAATTCGACAAAACCTGTTTTCAGCAAGATCGTGTGAAAATAACCAATTTTCAAGCAAAAATTGATCAAAAATTCACTGCTCAAAAACGACAAGAGGTAGAGACTTATGTCTAAAAGCAAAGTTGTAGAGCACATAATAAGCTTTAAAATGATTATAGTCGCTGGAAATAGTTTTCTATATATAATTCTTGAACTTCACATTTCTGTTTCTCACTGTACATGATTGTTATGAAGCTGGCGTTTTTGCAGAACGTTCATTATCATTCCCGATGTATTTTCTAAAAATTTGAATGAAATCGGGCAATAATTGCACTTTCTGTAACTATATCTGCACGTAAGGAGAGCACGACCTTAATCATAGGAAATCGAAAAAAGTGTCTCGAAACTGGTGAAAGATACCGGGTAGCATTTGGTGTCGTTTTAAATCTCTAAACAGATACTGTGTCACTGTGGAATTAGAATTTTGAATCAGGCCTTTGAAAAACTTTAATGAATTTTTTAAGTTAGCGAACTGCCGAAAATTGCTAAATTCTGTCGTTTTTGGTGACCAAAAATGGGGGTCACAAAGTTTGACTGCATATTATATGTAATAGGAAGATTTTGAACCTTGTTTAGAGATGTCTAGAGATTTTGGTTTTGGCCTAAAAAACAAGCTAAAAAGTTGCTAAAGTTCTAAGTTTTCTGTGGAATGTTGAATGAAGCTATTTCTGTGGAATAATGAATGAAGCTATTTTGTGTTAACTCCTGTGTCTCAAACTCTTGACTCTGTGTATGTGATGCAAATGTACTAATTCTGCGAACTGATTCTTGTGCTAACTAACTCTCATATGTGTGTGCTAACTAATTCTCTGTGTATTAACTCTCGATGTTCAATGTCCGATTTGAATTGTATAGGTCTCTTGTGTAATGTCTGACAGGCTAACCTTTTTCTGGGAACTTTGTATAGTTTAGAAGTGGTAGAAAAATAGTAGAAATGTCTTTTTAATTGCACGTTTCTTGTTTGCTTGGATGCCCACGTTAATTGGTGTGTTTTCCGACTTATGGGTTCAAATTCAAGGGTTGGGGTTAATCGGCTTTAAACGAAGATTTGGGGAACCCCATGAGCCCTTGAGCAAACGCATACGTCATGCTTATCATGACGTATGAATCTCCCTTCTAAAAGAAAAGGCAAAACTTCAAAGATTTTCAAAAGGACCGACAGAGCGAGAATTGCACGTGAACGGGGCTGTGACGGGATTGGGTGACTGACCTAAAGACTTCAGTTTGGGGTTGACTCTATTGCAGGAAGGTCGGTTTGTAGACCTGGTATAGTTCTTACGTATTCTTGGGCCGTTGCGCCGTCTTGTGCTGATTTTGTGTTTCGTGTGGGCCGTCTGTGCCTAGCCTTACGTCTGGTTTGAATTGCTGAAGTCTGTCTGGTTCTCGTCACCCCTCTCTCTGTCCGTTCTGTTCTGCGCTAGATTCCTATTAACCTTTTTACTATTTTTCTAATTGTCTTGACATACTGGACCAGGATCACCTCTGTAAGTTTGGGAAAAACCTAACAAAGGGAAAAGCTATTTCGAGACTTGTCAATTTCGTTATGCTTTGTATTGCTGTCAGTATCATAGAGGAGCTTACTTTGACTAACCGTTTGTAACTTGACTAATTGTTACCCCAGTATATGAACAGTAACATTAAACTTAATCGACGTTTCAGCTTCAGTATCGTCTTGACTGCATATTCAGGGAAGTTGATCTGAGAGTGAGGTGGACCATTGGCTAGTTACGGAAGCCTCACTTAGGTAGCATAGTGAACAGGTCTCAAAGTTTAGTGAGCGGCTTGTTTACTATTAGGTAACTTGAGGGAAAGTGAGCCATTTAACCAGTGCTCTGATTATTGTTTAGCGAGATCAAGTTTGCCCGACCCCCAAACTTGTGCAATAGCAAGGGCTGAGATAGATAAAGTTCAGGAATTGAGTCTTTTAAAGGATCTCTCAGCTCCTCAAAACCTGGTAGCTAAACCTTTTTCTTTACACGTGGAGCCTGCCTGAGAGGAAAATTAATTAGGACGAAGTTAACTTACTGTAATCATTTTGAACGATTTGTAACCTTTTGCTGTTTCTGAATGTTTAACAGTGGCTCCGTCCAATTTTCCTAAAAAGAACTCAAACTTTACCTGAAATTTGACCCCTGGCTTATGAAGAGAAATCCGGTAATAACTTACATTATTATCATCAGTTAATTAACTTTCGTTAATACGTAGTTATAAAGTGCTTGTTTCTTTTCAGCGTGTGGTTGTGAGTGTGCTTGTTAGTATTACCTAGATAGTTACGATAGGAATGTGTGAGTGAGCTAGGAACAAGTTGCAAATTTTTGTGAGAACTGCAAATATTCAACGGTTAACATTTTGAAGTGATACAGTTTTTGAAACTTTGAACCGTTTAATAGAAGCTGAAAACTAGCATAATGTCTGATCCAGAGGAACACGCAGTTCCTGAAAATACTGATTCTGACCGAGAAAGTGTTAAAAGCGCTAAAAGTGA
>JASAND010030445.1:0-14535 GCA_030248195.1 Trissonchulus latispiculum | reverse complement strand
CCCCCCTACTCGGCGAAGTCGCCCACAAGGGGTCGCGGAATTGCTCCCACAAGGGGTACGAAAATGGGTCTTTCCCATTATCCCCCCATAGCTCTGATGAAGTACCGAAGAATCACAATTTGACTGATTGAGTAGAAATTTGGTGGAGGTAGGTTTTCGGACCTGCTAATTTCAAAAATGCAAAAATTTTAAAATTTTAAAAATTTTTAAAAATCTAAAAATTTTAGTTTGCTAAGGGGGACCAAGGGAAACCGAAAAAATTTTTGAAAAAATTTTGTTGAAAACTTGCTTACAGGGGTTTTCTGGGGTGCCGATCACAAATCAGAAATCAGTTTTTGGATTCAACTTTTCGTTAGCTTAATATTAGCTAAAGTTTTAAGCTTACGATGTAAGCTTATCCTGAGCTAACGAAAAGCTGAATCGAAAAACCGATTTCAGATTCGTGATCAGCACCCCAGAAAACCCCTGTGCGAAAGTTTTCAGCAAAATTTTTTTCAAAAGATTTTTCGGTTTCCCATACCAAACTAAAATTTTAAAAAATTTTTTACAATTTAAAAATTTTTGCAGTTTTTGAAATCAGCAGGTCCGAAAACCTACCTCCACCAAATTTCAACTCAATCAGTCAAATTGTGCTTCTTCGGTACTTCTACGGAGCTGTGGGGGGATAATGGGAAAGACCCGAAATTGCCTAAAAAATAGGTTTTACGACTAAAATTTCCAAAACGTTTACGGCTTCGCCGGAATTTTTCACTAAAAATTATTATTTAGAAACACGTCCAAAAAACGTATTTTAGCTAAAAAATCACTTTCAAAAGTACCCCTCAGAAAAATCGCTCTCACAAGGGGTACCCAAATCTGCTGCCACAAGGGTCAGTGAAATTTGACCTCCCGTTCAGATATGTTCGGTAGCCGGGATCCTTTATTAGTTGAGAGCGCAAAGATAACGGAAAGAGCGATTTCATAGAAAAACTAAAAGAGTTTCTAGCTATTTGAAATTGATACAGTAATAAACATATAATGATATAAAATGTGTTTCGCGAACAGATGTATAGACTGCAAAACTTACACTTTTTCTGAAATCCGTTAAAAATCCTAGAAAACCGAAATTAATTTTATTCGTTCCAATAAGAAGAGAAAATTTTCAGCTACTTTTCGATGTAAAGATTCTTACCTAAAACCTGAATGAGCAATAACGGCACAAATTTGATGGCTGTGAAAGAATCACCCCCTTGCTGTGACACTGTAAGTTTGCAATGCTGATAAGCTATAGCTGTTAAAGACGAGGTGGAATGTTCGAAGATATGTGGAGAAGGACATAGCATTTCCCAGGCGCACGTTTAAAAATTAATTAATTTAACTAATTTTTGAATGTTCCTTCTTTTTATTTTATATTATAGTTGTATATTGTATATTTTGTATATTGTATATGTTGTATATGTTGTATATATTGTATATGTTGTATTTTTATATTGTAGTTGTATTATATATTATAATTATAGTAGCTTTTAACTATATTAATTGTAGGAGTTTATATAGCTAAATGGTGGCTGAAAAACTTAAATATTACTGCCATTTACAATTTTTTCAAATTTCGCTGGAATTTTGGTTTCAGAAAGGGGGCGGCTAAATTTGAAAATTTAGTAGTCGACCTCCAAAAGTTAGAGGGGAGCGAAACATTGGCTACAAATGGGTTTTTTAGAGTAAATTTTGCAAAATTTTTCACAAATGTCCAAATTTTTGGCTTCGCTTAAGGTGCTGGTATCGTTTTGTGTAAATTTGACCCTATAGGCTTTAATTCTTTATGAAAGTGGATGAAACTTTCCCAATATACTATTTCGGTGCTCTTTAACATTCTGGGACCAGTCCCGCATTTTTAGGTGCAAAGATAGGAAATTTTTGGTTTTTGCCATTATTCTCTCAGCACATAGTCGAGACACCAGATTGGTTGGTATGGCTGGAAAGAGGACACAAAAATGTACATTTTTGCTTTTACAACTTTTGAGCTATCTCTTGTGGTTAAGTCAGTATAAGCAAAAAACGATTTTTGGGGTCCAAAAATGGCCGTTTTCGAGAAAATCAGTTTTTTCAAAATTACTGCCAAATCGTACGGACAATTTTGGTTAATTTATACTCGATCGATACACACTCTAATTATACATTTTATCAATGCCTATTAGCCGGAGTTTGTTGCTCTAAGCTAGAGATTTGGCCGAAAAACCATTTTGGCAAAACTGCGATTATTTTGTTTTGAACATCGATTTCTCAAAAACTACCCAATGGATTCGCGTGATTTTTGGCAGGATGAGAATTCGCACTATTGCGGAGGGACATTTTTCTTGGTTTGAGCTAAAACATCTCCAGTTGCGAAAAAACTCAATGCAAAGTTGCGAAATATCGTGTCACCGCACATTTAATGGATTTTCTTGAGCGTTAAGACCTGCTGAGCCAAATCCAAAAAAATGTCCCTCGGCCCACATGTCCTTTATAGGACAGCACAAGAAAAAATTTTGGCCGATTCCACAGTTTTGGGAAATCGATGTTCAAAAATGTTTGGTCTATATTCAGCCTGTCAGATGTCAGTAAGTCAGAAAATTTTCGCTATTTTTCGCGGAGTTTTACTAGTTTCGTACTCTCATGATAATCTACAGATTATAAGCTTTAAAATGATGTATAAAGCTCTTTCCAACTCACAAAAGTGCGAAAGTTATGGCGTTTCAAAAATACCCACAAAAGCACTGCACAAAACGATACCAGCACCTTAAGTGTTCACTGTTCATTACTGGGCATAGGAGTCAGTGGCGGGGCGGATCCAGGATTTTGAAAAGGGGGGGGCCGCTGAAAAATTTTTCGGGGGGGGTAACCCAATTTTTCCGGGGGGGGAGAGAATTTATATACACAAGAAGCAAACGGGGGGTCTGGGGGGCAGAGCCCCTCAGAAGTTGAAGAATTTTTTGAAATTGGAAAAAAATCCGTCATGCAAACTTTTGAAAAGATTAAATAAATAAAATGGAGATGTACATGTAATAGTAGCTTACGAAGTGAAAAACTTGCAGTAAAATAGTATAAGTATATACAAGGAATGGTGGCAATAAAGAAGACAAGTTACATGGACAACAAAAATAATGCGCGAAACGGGGGGTCTGGGGGGCAGAGCCCCCCAGAAGTTGAAGAATTTTTTGAAATCGTGGAAAATTCAGCAATTCAAATGTTTACAAAGATTATTAAAAAGAGTTATTGAGTTGTATAATCGATCAGTGGAAAACCAAAACGGGAATTGGATGCTTTTCAGAATTTTTCACTTCCACGATTTATTCTAGAGCACTTTCAGAAGCTGCCAATTATCAATCTTGCATTGCCCATTTATATATATATATACGTTACGAAAGCAACATAAAATTTGTAAATATATATATATAAGCCGGTATATAGTCATAAAATAAACTGAAGGCGTTGAGTACAATTAATTATATATATATATATATACTTACAAAACAGGAAAGGAAACGAAATAGAAGACACTTTAAGAGACAAGTTCTGTCACAGAACTAAGTACGTAATAAAGCAGCACAGAAGCATAAGTGCGCCGCAGGCGAAATTTTTTAATAATTTGTGAAATTTATTAAAATTATGCTTAATTTTCACTCTAAATATGCATTATAAACAGCTGAAAAAAATTTTCTAGGGGGGGGGCCGGAATGTCAAAGAAGGGGGGGCCCAAATCGCAAAAGGGGGGGGCCCCCGGCCCCCCCCCTGGATCCGCCACTGATAGGAGTAGGTGTATATAATTGGGGGGGGGGGGGGTTGGGAGGAGGGTAAACCACCCCCAGCCATTTTTCCAACCCCCCCCCCCTGAAATCTTTGGGGGCCCCCGGCCCCCCTGGGGGGGGGGGGGGGTGGTGGAGGCGCGAAAATTGGCCAATTGGGCATTTTTAGGGCAAATTTTGCAACATTTTCAAAAAAGTCCAAATTTTTGGCTTAACGTGTTTATTATCGCGAGAAATACACGTTTATAACGGTTTTATGGTCTTCTAGACTCAATATTGACCATATTCGGGACTCAGAAACATGTTGGCAATCAAGTTTTGGAGTTTAAAAACACTGTCTAATGTTAAAATTACTTTATGATTTCATGTTGTTCGCCATTAGCGATGGCTGAATGAAAATGCGATTTTTGACTTAAAAATAGAATAATTTGTTTGGGGGAGGTTTGGGGGGGGGGGTCGTGACCATAAGTGTAATTGGGGGGAGGTTTGGGGGGGGGTCACCCCCCCCCCCCCCCCAGCCATTTTTCCAAACCACCCCCAAAAATTTTTGGGGGCCCCCGGCCCCCCCCCCCCCCCAACGGGGGGGGGGGATAGTCGCGCCGAAGGCGCGAAAAATTGGCCAAAAATCGGGTATTTTTAGTGTAAATTTTGCAAAATTTTTCAAAAATGTTCAATTTTTTTGGTTTAAAGTGTTCATTAGTGCGTGAAATACACGTTTTCAACAGTTTTATGGACTTTCTGACTCAATATTGACCTTATTTTGTAGTTAGAAACATGTTGGCAACCAAGTTTTCGAGTTTAAAACCCCTGTCTAATGTTAAAATTAGTAAATGGTTGGATGTTTTTTCGCATTAGCAATGGCTGAAAATGCGATTTTTGGCATAAAAATAGGAAATATTTTTTGGGGGAGGTTTGGGGGAGGTCTTGGGGGGGGGGTTTGGGGGAGGTCTGAAAAGGGGGCCCGCCCCCAAATTTTGGGGGAAGGGGGGCCCCCCCCAACCCAAATCCCCGTTACACCTATGGTCGTGACTCGTGGGGGGAGTTTGGGAGGGTCTACTAAAAAGGGGGCCCCCCGCAAAATTCCGGGGGAGGGGGCCCCCCAACCCAACTCCCCGTTACACCTATGAGGAGTACCACCTGTTTGGGTTGGGGGGGGAGTAGAAGGTCCAAATTTGGTTCGGGGGACCCCACCAAAATCCGAATTTTGGGGGAGGGGGACCCCCCTAAACTGTACCCAAGTTTTTTTAGCTAAAAATGCTCCTTTTTCGATGTACAGTTCATTATATATATATATATATATATATACTTACTCAAAAGCTTCTGTCAATAGTTTTCGTATGCGAAAATAGGGCTTGAAAATTGACAAATTTGTGCTAAAATATGCCTAAATTAGGCCAGATTGTGGTTTATAATTGCGTATATTACCTTTTAATTGCTATAAATAACCATCTTTAGCTCTATATGTGATTTATAGCCATTATTTCGAATTTTTTTCAAAAATTTTCAGAAATTGCAAAAAATTTTGTCAAAAATTTTGCATTTTTTATTTGACTCAATATTGACTAGTGATGGGCACCGGATATCCGGATAATCCGATTTGAGAAAAATATCCGGATATCCGTGTACATTTCAGACAAAGTAATGAAAAAATAATTAATTGACCTTACTTTGGAGTTAGAAAAGTGTTGACTAACAGTCAAGTTTTCGAGTTTAAAAGTAAACCCCTCTCTAGTGTCAAAATTATTTCATGCGTGGATGTTTCTTGGCATTAGCAATGGCTTGAAAAGGCGATTTTTGGCATAAAAATAGAAAAAATGTTTGGAGCTGGGTCTGGGTGGGGGGGGGTTTGGGGGCTGTCTAAAAGGGGCCGGCCCTAAAATTTCGGGGGAGGGGCCCCAACCCAAATCCCCGTCACACCTGTATGCCCACATATGTCACGGTTTTTTTTTGCGTAAAATACTGCGTATTTACGCAGTCGAGCTTAAAAATACGCAGTCAAAAACAAAAATACGCACCAAAATACGCAGCCGAAAAATTCGGTAGTAGGAATTTCTAGAGTGCTCTAAATTAATTTCTTGAGACAATTTACCGTAGTTTGGTCTCTGGCTTCTTCTGGGGGGCTTCCGCCCCCCAGACCCCCCGCATATCTCGTCGATTCTCCTTCCGTCTACAGTTGATTATACTTTCTGTCTAAGCCCACGTTGTACCATGCGATGCTTTTCTTTCTATTTGATTTGATATAGTATATAAATTAAAATTTTATATATGTGTTCCATCAAGGAAACAGTAACTCTATTTATCCAACCAAATATTGGCTTAACTATTAAACTGTTCAAGGCAAAGAAGTTAAAGTTTTAAGAGCAAATTTACTCCGAATTTTAAAATTTTCTTCAACTTCTGGGGGGCTGCGCCCCCCCCAGACCCCCTGCGTATCTATATATTTTTCGTCACCTATTCATTCATACTCTTAAACCACAGAGAGAGCACGCAATTTAAACTCAAGCTAAAGATTCTTAACGTTGTTTAAAACTCTTAAAACAGCATTAATTCGCCGCTAAATGCGTTTATATATAGCTTTATAACGTTGAGAAGCGATTTTTGTAATTTTACGCAGTCGAAATTAAAAATACGCACTCGAAAACAAAAATACGCAAAATTTACGCAGGTCCGATTTTCAAAAAAAAACCCTGATATATATATATATATATATACATACACAGAATAATACGAATACATAAACTGTTTATCGCAGTTACACAATTCTTAGCAATATAATATGTGCTTAGTAACGAAAATTTGTTAGTAGAAACAAACAAACAAACAGACACAAAAACACTTTTGTAACAGGTATATACTAGAGTTCTGGCTAAAAGTCACAGAAAGGGATGGGGGGAACCACTTGTCTGGTTATTTAATACCCCGACCCCGAAGATATATAGTTATTATAATAACTAATCAACACTAATCATGACACTAATCAACTAAGCACTTTTATGCTTTTATGTAGCATGCACTGACGGTCTCCTGGGTTGATTCCAAGGGGTCAACTATATACCTTACTACAGTGTCGTATGATTGGCTTGAAAATTTGTCCTCAACTGAGCAGAACTTTATTGGAATGACTTTTAGCGCTGTTTTATGCTAGCATTCACAGCTATAGCAGTGATTCCATTAATATTGAGTCAATTTTAGAAGCGAGTAGCCTGTCGCTATTGCATTTGCAGGACCTCAAGCCGCTGTGGGGGGGGGGGGTTCTCGACGGAGGATGGGGAGGGGGTAATCGTGCACTTTAGGGGGTAAAAAGATTTAGACCAGTGCAAACGAAATATGCGTCAGCCTATAGTGACGATAGCAATTTCACAACTGCTGCGGATACAGTAATATTGCATAGAACTTTTTAAGGTACTTTAGTCTTCTAGTTGTCGCCCTTTCTCTTTCTTTTGCGATCTGGTCTGGCAAAAAAAGATTTATGATCAAGTCCGAATTTAGCATAGCGGGGTTGAAACCCCCTCCTTTTGGCGTCAATTTTATCAATACTCCATTACAAAAAGTGCAATTTTAGTCAAAACCCCCTCCTTTTCAAAATTCTGGATACGCCCATACCTGAACGGGAGGTCAAATTTCACTGACCCTTGTGGAAGCAAATTTGGGTACCCCTTGTGAGAGCGATTTTGCTTAAGCGTACCCTTTAAAAGCGATTTTTAAGCGTTTTTTGCCGTTTTTTTAACGAAAAACAGCGATTTATTAGCTAAAACAACGTTTTTCGGACGTTTTTTAGCAAAAAATAGTGATTTTTAATTATAAATTCCGGCAAAGCCTGAAAATTTTGGGAAATTTTCGTCTTAAAATTTATTTTTTGGGCAATTTTCTTACCCCTTGTGGCCAATTTTCTTACCCCTTGTGAGAGCAATTTCGGGACCCCTTGTGAGCGACCTCGCCGAGGGGGGGGGGAATTCCCCCCCCCTTGTCCACCTGTGGATACGCCCCTGCATGTACCATTTATTTCTTAACTTTTTATATAGCATGTCTAACGCCCGCTCCAACACAAACCTGTTCAGAAAAAATTCAGAGGTTACAACCGCTGATAGCCCTTTCTAGTGTTACGGGTTGTTCGACCTGGTGAGGTGATATTTGGGATTTGATTTTAAATTGGCTTAAGCATAGCAGATGTCACTTTATCTAAGCTTTACTAGCATGTCTAACATCCGTTTGAACACAAAAATGTTCAGAAAAAAATTGAGAACTAGCATCCGTTCATAGCGCCTTCTGGGGTTTAATTGTACGACATGATGGGATTAGAGTTGTGAACGATACGTACATTAACGCGTGTGGAAGTCGGAGGTTCCACTTTTTCTGGGCCATATTTGGCATGTATATACCTAATAGGAGCAGAAAAGGGTACTGAAAAAATCCCGACTATTTTATTTTTAGAAAATGTTTTTAGCGTTAAAGCATGCAAATGCATGTACATAATATAGCCTCCTGTGCTCCGATTTTGTCATTTTTCATAATATGGTGAAAGTGAAAGTGAAATTACACATTGGTTAGCACAAAAGAAACCTCAATAGTAGGCCTTATTTATGATATGGAATTCATTGGATGATGCCCTTTAGCACATCAATAAACAACCCGAAACCAATATCCTAACCACGTCGTCTGCGTATCAGAAACAGCTCAACTTCAAATGCTGATATCTCGAAAATAGGGCGTGTAGGATCATAACTGGCTGCTACAACTCATCTCCTGTGGAGGCACTCCAGATGGAAGCTGGAGTAATGCCGCTGAGATCCCGTTGTCCAGTTCCTATCCGCCAAGGCCTATGAGAAAAGCCTACGACTGCCGTCCAGCAATCTGAGATACTGTGCTGTAGCTGAACAGCCGGAGGTCAGACGTAGAATCCTCGAAAGCCAACCAAACTGGAGAGCCGAAGTCAGTTTAACCGTCAATGGAACCTGCCTTCAACAGTGCGTCCGAGTCCCGAGAGCCTCTCTGCATGCTACCGCCAACTCCTCCTTGGGAACTCAGAACGGTGGTGGAGACGGACTCCACTTTAGCGAAGAACTGCCAGAAATCACTTCCACCGGAGACATGAAGAAACGTGTGCACAGAAGCTATCTCCAGGCTGCCCAGATCCGATCTGGATATCTGGACGGACGGCTCAGCGGAGTCCGGAACTAGCAAAGGCGGAAGTGGGGCGCTCATCATCGACAATCGAAGAGGCAGACGGAACCACCTGGCTTTTGCAGCTGGAAAAGTGTGCTCCAGCTACCGGGCGGAAGTGAATGCCGTCCACCAAGCGCTCAGATGGCTCCAACGGAACTACGTCACTGCTGACTGCAGTCTGATCAGGATCTACACTGACTCACTGTCCCTAGTCGAACGCCTCTCCAACGGACTTCGCCTCCCGGCCACTGACCTGGAGCAGAGACTTTGGCAGCAACTGGAACGGTTCGCTCAGGCTGAGATACGGATCCAGATAATGTGGGTCCCTAGCCACTGCGGCGTAAGAGGTAACCAGAAAGCCGACAGGCTGGCCAGAAATGGTAGCAGAATGGCGCAGGATCTAGTTCCAATCGATCTCCCTACAGCTACTGCTGTCCTGAGGAGGGAAACGACGTCGAAGTGGCATAATGGACTAAGCCACGACAGAACCAGAACATTATTTGGGGACCGCGGGCCGGTCCCAGGCAACCGCGAAATGGGTATCCCCAAGGCCCACCGGACTCTACTGTCACAGCTACGAACTGGTAAATCCCTCCTTCTAGCATAATACAGGCATACTATTGATCCAGCTGGCTGCCCCTCCCCCCTCTGCCCTGACTGCCTACAGGAAGAAGAAACGCTCGAGCATTTGATCTTGAGCTGTCTGGCTTATTTTTACTGGGGTGGGATGGCCCCCCACTCGGCAACCTCCCCCCCATTCGAGGTTCCCCCCATAAAAGCCCCCCCCCCATAAATTTTGACCTCCCCCCCATAAGCCAAAAAATTGCCAGATTTCACCATTTTTACCCTAAATTTTCAAAAATTTTTCCGGCTTCGCCGGAATTTTAACGAAATTTTCGCTTTTTTAGCGTAAAAAACACCTAAAATTAGTCATTTTTTAGCGATTTTTGGCAATTTTTACACAAAAAAACGTAAAAATTTGCAAAATTTTTTCCAAAAAATATGCCCCCCCCACTTTTGGTGAGCCCCCCCACATCGTGGGGGGGGGGGCAACTTTTAGCCCCCCCCCATATCGCCCCCCCCCCCCATAAATTTTGGCCTAAAAATAAGCCAGGCTGTCCCAGGAAATCGTTAACCCGGCGTACCCACCTCGACTGCTCCCAAGGCCTGGCCGTCCTGTGGTATGACCCTCCCGGCGTGTTGGACTTTCTCCGGGGTACCGGACGCCATTAGCCCGGCTATATGGTCTCACCGATTGGCCCCAGATATGATGATGATGATATCTCGAAAATGGCTGAACCAAATTCGTTCATATTTTGCTATGTAAGTACAATGCATAGATCCTACAAATGAGCGAAGTATAAGCGAAATTAATTTTTTGACTCATCGCGCTGTAGCAGTGTTTTTTTTTTGCTCCGACACTTTTGCGCTCTTCTGCGCACTGCCCCAAAATTTTTTGCGCAAATTGCTAAAAAAGTGCGCATAGCAGGAAAAAAGCTGTAATTTCGCATAAAATTGCTGTTTTGCATTTATTAGTAATTACCTGACTTTACTACGACCTTCAGAGCTGCAGCAGGTTATATATAAGATGCCAGAACTTAATGTGGATTAGGAAACCCAACCTTCTTCGGAACGGGGGGGTCTGAAGGCTAAGCCTCCAGAAGCAATATAGAGATTTCAAAAATACATAGCAAACATTTCCCTATCATAACTCTCAAAAGTTTTATTTGTTGAAGTAAATCTGTTTTCGATATGTGCGTATTTAGCGAAATGATGAAAGCTATCGGCAATTTTTAAGTTATCTTCATTTCAAGATTCCTCACTGCTTTTAATAAAAACAAAAATAAATGCGGGTTTGAAATTTCATCGAAAATGATTCTTTGACTTTTCCATGACTTTGAATTTTCAGGGTTCAGCCCGGGGTATTTCTATTTTTAAATGCTTCTTTGAAGCGTCGGCGGGTAAGAAAGCACTGATAGATCGCATAATCGTAGCTGACAAACACAAAACCTCCTGTGAAAGTTTGTTCTGTATTATATTATATTAACGTGTGTAAACTTCTCCGAAAACTGCCAAACAAACATTAAAATTATTTCATAACATGAGCAATGCAAGTTGCACCATAATATACACAAGCTAGATTAGCACATACATTAGGCCACTGGTGTTTGTATATTAATGTTACCATGTTTAGTGAATGTTAGGTCACAACTTAGCGTTATAGCAGCTGTATAAAAGTAAGTACGGGGGTCTGGGGGCGGAGCCCCCAGGAAAAAACAAGAAATTTTTGTGAAATTGATAGCCAGAAGCAATTTTTCTGAGCACTTAGCACAACTAATTTTCAGTAATTTTCTCTTTGTTCCGCTAGAGAAAGTGCGCACGCGTGCGCACAAGCCCAAAATTTTTTGCTAATTTCAGAAAAAAAGTGTGTCATTGCGCACTTTTTTGAGCAAAAAAAACACTGCGCTGTAGTCGGCTTGTACCAGAAACTGACTGATATATAAATATTAGGGATGCACCGGGGCCTGCCCCCGGCCCCGGCACCGGGGCCAGGCCCCGGCCCCGGTACCGACCGGGGCCAAAAATTAGCAAAATTTTGTAATTTTTTGGCATTTTTTGACCAAAATTTTGAATTTTCGAAAGTCAAAAAGTGTTACAAATAGTTTGTTTTCCCGCTGATATGAATGAAAACAACGATAGTAACGTTTGTATATCAAAAATTATTGCAAAAATTAAATTTTCAAGAAAATTTTTGAAAATTTTCGATTTGGACCCCCAATTTCTAGGCCCCGGTACCGGGGCCACTCCGGCCCCGGCCCCGGCCGCGGCCACAATGAGGCCCCGGCCGCGGCCACAATGAGGCCCCGGCCGCGGCCACAATGAGGTCCCGGCCCCGGCCCCGGTAGTGGCGGCCCCGGTGCATCTC
This sequence comes from Trissonchulus latispiculum, assembly GCA_030248195.1. Classification (NCBI taxonomy): domain Eukaryota; kingdom Metazoa; phylum Nematoda; class Enoplea; order Enoplida; family Ironidae; genus Trissonchulus; species Trissonchulus latispiculum. Next base: position 2,682 of record JASAND010030445.1, on the reverse strand, counting down.
TAATAAATATATACAGTACAGCTCATTTCAAAGTGAGTTTGAATCGATGTCGCAAAAGCAAATTACGCGACATTTTTCGCGAAATGTCGTTTATTCTTGGCGACATTTCTCTAAGATTTTGGGAGATTTCGCGAATTTTGAAGCGAAATGTCGCCAATTTTGTGACATTTCGCCAGATTTGGGACTTCGCCTCAAACGCACTTTGAAATGAGCTGTACTGTATATATATATACTGTTTTTATCACGCAGTACTGTCTATAATGTTGCTTATTCAGTGGCCATATTTTGTTTTTTATTTTTAACAAATGTAACGACAAAGAATAAATATCCAGCAGACATCTAGAAGACCTTCTGAAAACCGTCATAGATGGCCATGGCTGTTAACATGAGTTCTGGAATCCCAATGCCTACCGGAAGGCGTCGTCTTCGTTGTTTTTATTTCTCTAGCCATTGGCACAATTGATTATAAACCATCATTTAGCTCATTCAAAGTCGAGAAAATTGAGTTTTCAGTTCAGTGCTGAAAGCTTGTCTGCTGAGGAACCTGGCAGCCCGATCTGAGCATGTGAACGTAGCAAAAGTCGTTATAGTGTACCATATGGTATAATTTTATTAAGTTCACTCTAGATTCGTAATTGTCCTGACTTTTTCAACTCGTTTCAATGCTCTAACTACCCGGAATATCGTCGGCTTTTGTTACCGAGACTGTAGCAAGCAATTTGCAGCGGCTTGAGGTCCTGAAAATGCAGTAGCTACAGTCTACTCGCTTCTAAAATTGAATCAGTATTACTGGAATCACTGCTATAGCTGTGAATGCTAGCATAAAACAGCGCTCGCTAGAATCCATTTCAGTAAAGTTCTGCTCAGTTGAGGACAAATTTTCAAGCCAATCATATGACACTATAGTAAGATAAAGATTGACCCCTTGGAACCAACCCAGGAGACCGTCAGTGCATGCTACAGCCATAAATGCTGTTTAAAACGCCAAAAGCTGGTCGATTTCTAGCAGCTAAAATAAGAATTTTTAGGTGTATTTTTATTTCGGACCCAAGTGCCCAGCGGGTCCGAAAAAATACACCCGCTGCTGCGCAACTGTGCGGCGCAGGGGCGCCCGAACCTATTGCCAAAAGAACTAGAAGCAATGTGTATTATGTTAAAACAATAGGTGATTTTATATATAGCTTTAGTGTAGCGAACAAGAGCCGAACAGTTGCCAACACTGATCCAAAAGTTGAAAACCAACTTTTTCATAGTACCATTTTTGAGTCCTCAGCCTGCGTGAGTGCGGGGCTTTAGGGAAACAGCCATACCATGGCTGGATATAAATGACCTTGCGCTATTATGGGGTACAGTTTGGCTGGGCTGGCTGGCTGGGACCCGGCCGGTGTATTTTTTTCGTACCTTTACTATATGTAGACACAGCCAACACACACATATATTATCCTCTTTTGTGCGGAGCATTTTTGTTATATCAAACGAAAGCCCTAAGTAAGCTGAGCTGCTTTTGTCGTGCTTTTGTCATACCACCGCTTGCTCAAAATTGATGTAGAGTGCTGTGGTGGGGTAGGGTGAAGGTTTTAGGGCATTTTCGGTCAAAAATAAACTTTTTAAAATGTGGTCAGTCTTTAGTGTCAAATGAAAGTCCTAAGCGAACTGAGCTACGTTTGTCATGGAGCCACCACCCCAACTTGGTGTGGCGTATGACACTTTTGCCTTTACTTTTTCAGTCGAAATTTAAAGGCTAGACATAGGCCAACACACAAATTTCCTCTTGTAATTTTGTGCGGAGCATTTTGTTACTTGCATAGTTATATACTTTAGAATTAGCTATTTGACCAAGTTATTTTTGAGCCATGGAAAAGCGGATTGGATTGGAAATGAGAGGTCGTCCACCAAGTGAGGTAAGTACTCTTGGGTTTATTTTAGGCGAAATTAGTGGGGGAGCCCCCACTAGTAGGGGGAAAAATCCAAAAGTAGGGGAATAAAAAGGCTATAAAAGCTAACAGTACAGTAAAAACTGCTATAACTGAGCTAATTGCTCGTTAGTTAATGTTTAGTACCATAACGGACAATTTTTACCAATAAATTCCGGCGAAGCCGTAAACGTTTTGCAAATTTTGACCAAAAATCTTCATAATTTGGCATTTTCTGGGTATGGTGTATGGTGTATGTTGTATGTTTTTATTTACGTAGGTTTTATCGTGCTCATATTAGTTTGCCCATAACCTACTATCGTCCTTTACTTTGAGCCAGGCCCTCTATATTACGTACATATCATCTTTGCCACCCCTTTCAATTTTGAAACTTTGTTTTTAGGTTGCAGCCGTGGCGCACATAGAAAGCTTTTTTCGAAGGGAGACCTAAAAATTGGCGGGGCATAAGTTGATTTTATTGAAAATGTCAAAAACATTGCAATATAAAGGTTTAAAAAGCCAAAGTTTTGAGTAAATTAAGCAGATATGCAGCCAATTTCGCCCAATGGCGTGAAACTTTTGAAATTTCGTGTGAGCGCTGCGCCCGGACAATAAAGTTTCTGGTGTTGTGGAGGGATGGCGCCCCGGCCCCACCCCCCAGCGCGCCCCAGTGCTGCAGGTAACGTATATATAATGGATTTTTGGTCGATTTTTCCTTTTTAGAAACTTGAAAACATGAGCTATATATAATGCAGGAATATGTCTTAAT